>PVKA01036399.1:0-21831 GCA_004027165.1 Ctenomys sociabilis
AGGAAAGGAACTGGCCAAGGATATGGAGTGTTTATTATACACTCAGGAGGTTAATGTCAATTCCAACCTCTGCCTCCTGGAGCTCTCAGTGTTCTTGGGCCTGGTTTTGTTTTGTTATGTAACCCAGGTTGGCCTCAAATTTGTGGCAATCCTCCTGCCTCAGCCTCCTGAGTGCTGGGATTACAGGTATGGGACACCATGCCCGGCTTCCAAATGCATTTTTTAAAAAAGAAAATCCAACAGAAGTCAGCAGCACAATCATCTCTGTTATCCTGGGTCTGTACTCACACAGTCCCCGCTTCCTTTTTTTCCTTTCTTATCTCCTTTTCCCCATGTCACAACCATGGTTAATATTCCATTCTTATTTTGATATTCTGTACCATTTCTATTGTTCTATGTCGCTTTGTTTTTATCTTTATTCTCGTTATTTTTGAGGGGTTTTTTTTTCCTTCTTAAAAAAAGGTGAGGTGGGAAAA
The DNA here is from genome assembly GCA_004027165.1 of Ctenomys sociabilis. Lineage (NCBI taxonomy): Eukaryota > Metazoa > Chordata > Mammalia > Rodentia > Ctenomyidae > Ctenomys > Ctenomys sociabilis. Next base: position 477 of record PVKA01036399.1, read on the forward strand.
CTTATATTGGAGGCAGATATTCAACCAAAACCTAATGGATAGGGAGGTAATTTTGAAAAGAGACGGTTGTACATGCAGAAAACCTAAATGGGCTGTTTTGAAAAGGCCCCTTGGGACCTTTAGTTTTATAAAGACCCTAGGGTAATAGACAAGAGCCTTTCATTATAAAGAGAGTACTATCATTTAGGGAGCTAGATTATATCTTACAGACATAGAGATGAAATAAAAAATAAAATACATGAAAAAAAGCACAGAAAAATGCTAAATGTATATACTGTGAAAAGAAGGAATTAGCCAATAACCATTTCAAACATGAAATGGCTAAATAAATAGCAAAACTAAAAGAATTTTAAAACTAAGAAAGAAAGTGTCAGAAGAGGTGAGGAAGGTGTCAGTCAACTCAAATGCTAAGGACAGCCAAATCATTCAGTGGATTAAAGCACCTGCAAGCAGGAGCAGAGACCAGGGTTTTGATCCCCTGACCTGCCATGCTGGCCCCGGGCCTTTTGTGTCACCCCTTCCTTGCGGTGCACTGATATGGCAATTTAGACTGGACATAGTGGCATGTGCCTGTAATCCCAGCTCTTGGGATTCAACTGGGGAATTGCAATGAGTCCAATCTAGTAGTGAGACCCTGAACACCCTGTAGACCCTTCCCTAAAATACAGAAAAAAAATCAAATGCTGCTAAGAGATTAAGTATGATAAGGACAAAGAATCAGATGACAGCATTGATTTCCACGATTATTTTGACAACAACTTTACTGGAATGAGGAGAATAAATGCCAAATTTAGGTATATTAGTAGATGGAATAAATAAGTAAATACATGTAATATGTGTATATAACTCTATGCTTGGGAAATTTATTTACATCATAAAGCAGGGAACTTGAGTGTCATTCTTTAGAGTTTAATAATTATTTAACTTTTAAGGTAATTGATCCGGGAGGTATTTTCTGAGGGAAATTATCTAGCAGAGATGAGAAAGCTAATATGGAAAGATGGAGTGAAAAATGTGAGTCCCTGAAAGCCTTGATAAGGGGCTGTGCAATGCACAGAGCATTGCCCTTTGACTAGGAGAGCGCAGCCCAGCAAGAGGAGATGCTGCAACAAGAGTCAGTTCCACAGATTTGGTGGCAGCAGATAAGGAAATGGAGCAGCTTCTATCTTTCTTCCCAGTAAATGAGTAGACTGAAGAGTAGACAGAGTAAACAAGGGAAGCAATTTAAGGCAAACAAAGAAACCTATCAGTAAGAAATTTTGTTTTGGCTTATGAGTTTTCCAGATTAAACAACGGCTTGAAAAAATTTCAGAGTGGTCTAGAATTTGGCCATTGCTAGTATTATTTAACCTGCTAAACACATGAATGCGGAGGGACTTAGGCTTTTTCCACTTTGCTCCAGAGTTACAGAATGGCTCTTCTAGCCATCATATCTCTTCTCCACAATCAGGAAGAAGGGCCCAGTGGGGGGGGGGTTCATTTTGGAAAGTAAAGCATGCCCCCAGAAAGGTGCAGATTTCCACATGTGTGATGTTGGTCATATAGTCTGAAGGTTATCAAGAAGAGGATAAAAGATGCAAATATAAAAGTTTAACAAACAAGTTGGTAATTCTAAGTAAAATCATGGAGCTATTCATGCTGAGGGATACAGAAAGGTTATTGCATAGGTAATAAGCAGTTGCTGCTAAATGAAACATATAGTCAACCAAGAGAGTAAAAAATTTACTAGTAAATCTCTAGAATTCCTAGAGATTATCCAGGTACAGAAAGATCAGTTTTAAATGAAATAATGGACTATTGAAGCCATTTCCCCTGTGGACTTTACCCAACTATTGGGATTCATGCACAGAGAAGGTGAGCAGTTGAGTTTACATTATCCATGATTGGTTTTTCATTTAGGGCTGAGAAAGAGTAAACAGTGTATATTTTATTTATTTATTTTTTTGTAGTGTAATGGCTTTCATTGAAACATATCTATAAAGTAGTGTTCCATACTGCCATTCTTTAAATAAAAACTTTACATAGAAATACTTGAGAAAGTTTCAGAAAGATCAGTGCTATTTAAGAATAACTCTCTGTATAGGAGATTTCTTTATAAAGATTTTGTTTTCCTTTATTTTTATTTTATTAAAATACAAATGTCAATCAGACAGTTTCAAGACACCTTAGCCATACAGATTCAATGAATTAATACATTGCAAACTGTTTTCATAACGTTTAATAGAATGTTAGGATCATGGAGCATAGGCTCAAAAGTGGAAGTTAAGAAATGAAAGTAGTTATGATGATATATTTTAAAACATAAGCTATGCTGAAGGAGAAGTGTAAGCTATGCTGAAAAACGTTTTAGAAAATCATAGAATTAGGTACTAGAATATTTCTAGTAAAGTGTTGTAGAAAGATTCTTTAGAGGGAAGTTGACAGAAAGAAGATTGTGCCCAAACAGGATAATGCTTGTACTTGACATTTGAAGGCTTGAGGTGAGAACATGGCTAAAATGAAATTAAGAAAATGATAGTGAGGGAGGAGGTCATAAATCTGGACACTAGGATTTAGTGATGATATAGTAGATACCCCAGGCCAGTAGAAAAAAATGACAGTAGTTATATTGACATAAAAGTTGTAAATTGGACTCTGGGTCTTCAAGGAACACTAGGGAACCTCTATAACGTTTAAGATTGAAGGCAATAAGTAAAATCCAAAAGTAACATGGAGAGAAAACATTCTCTCAGGCTTTCACAGAGAGTAAATTGGTCAAGCAATGGCTATGACATAGCCACATGGCTGACACAGACAAAGGATCTACAGACTACTGGCACATAATTTCAGGGTAAATCCTGAGGGGATTTGACTGACCTTGGAAGATACAAAAGTTACATTTTTTATTATATAGGTCTTGCTTTATCTTGGTTTAACCATCCAGCAGAAAAGTATAAAAATGAGGTATAAAAAGTAAAGCCATATTAATAGGCTGAGCTTTAAAAGGCTCAAGTCAACAACTTCTGACTTTGCCAGTACTATGGATAACCCACTACTATTATGCACTACTGGATTATAGTGGAAGATTTTGTTGAATTCATAAATCTGCAATATTTTAATGGCAATTGAGCACCCATCTCTGACAAAAGCAAACAAAAAAGGGGATGCAAATAAAGGATCATTTTGTATCTGTATATGCAAAATAATTAGGAGAATATATATATATATATATATATATATGAACAAAGATTTGTACTAATAGTGTTTGGACAGCATATCATGTCTGCCTCTTGTTCTATGAATAACCACTATGAAGACAACAATATGCAATGTATTAATCATTGAAACTCTCCTGTTAATTGGTTTTACAACTATCTCATTGCTATTTGTTTCTCAATAAAATTAATTTAAAAAATTTAAAAAGTCAGGAGTCTCAATAGCACATAATTTTTCAAGAACAATGGTACGGATATGGCAATAGAGAATTATGAACACATATCTCCCATGTCATAGCTGTAAGATAAGTGAGATACACCAGCAAATGCAACCTCCAGTTAAGATGGAGTCCATGTCCTCAGAGGACTGCCCAACATCCTTTGAGGCCAGATTATGGCCTAGGTACTACTCACTAATTTCTCCAGGTTTGCAGTGAAAATCAGGAGGATAATGCCCATTTGAAAGTTGCTATTTCACAGAAGAAGAAGGCCTTATCAAGTTGGGGTAAAAGAAAGCAGGGTCACTGAAAGGATTAGCTTTAGAAAGAATCAACATTCTTTGTATCAGAACAATAAGAAAGATATCTTGAGGGCAACATAGGCACCAACAGGATCCTACTCTTCAATGGCTCAAGGGCATGAAAGGATAAATATAGGCTTTTAATATCATGTATGCAGCTTGTATGATGCCCAAACATTATGAAAATAGTTTGCAATGCATTAATTTATCTAATCTGTCCTTTTAATTTGTCTTGAAACTGTCTTATTGCTATTTGTTCTTCAATTAAAACAAGAAAGACACTGCTTTAGAAAAAGACACCCTTGCTCCAGAAGGGTCTAGGACATTTGTTTCTTGAGTCTAGCCATCCAAATATTCAGAAGTCATTACAATCAAGTTTGAAGAGGCTTGAGCTAACAGCAGTCCTTGGCATTATCCATGTGGTGCTGGTTTTCTGAACATGAGTAGAAAGTTAGGGGTCTTTAAGACTTCTACCTAGACTTCAGTTCCATGAAGCTAGGCAGTGTGTGGAGCTATGAGAGTGAAGACAAAGCTGTAGTGATGTTTTCAGGGAGTTGGAGAAGCCAAAATTTGAGGCATCTGAGAAAAGGCACAGGCAGTGGCCAAAGCCACCCAAAGAGAAAATTCATGAGGCCTGCAACCAACAGTGGTGTAAGAGTGGGGCCACCCAAGCCTTTTGGAGTTTAATTCTTGCTGCAACTTTTCCTGTAGGCTGCACATGGAGCTACAGGTTTTAACATTTGCCCCAAAAAGTTTTCTTTTTGTCCTATTTCTTTCTATGTCCTTACTTCTTCCATTTTGTAAAGCAAATGTTTACTCACTGCCATTGTGTATCAGCTATATTTTGCTTTTTTTTTTTTTTTTTTTTTACAAGGGCTCACAAATAAGAGTTTGTCTGGAATGTCAAAGGAGACTTTGGACTCCAGCCTTTTAGCATTGCTGAAACTGTTAAGACTGTAACAACCTTAGACATGAACTGAATGGCTTTTGCATAAAGGGATGGATATGAGTCTGCTGGGAGCTACTGGTGAAATGTTGTGGTTTAGATCTTAGGTATCACCCAAAAGACACATGTACTTAGAAAGTGATTGGAACATGGAAGCCCTATACCTAGCTTGCTGTTATGAGGTGGTACCTCATTAGAAGTATGACACTGGGAAAATGAGTTAGAAGATTACATCTCCTTCCCCATCTCCATGCTTTGCTCCCTGCTGTAATATATAAGCTGCTTTTCTCCGTTGAGGCCCTTCCATTATTCCACCTCCTCTTGTAGGCAGCCAAATATGGTCTGAACCTTCTAAAAAACCTTAAGTTGTAGGTTTCTGGTACATGTCTCGGTGACCATGAAAGTAACTAAGACAACGATTTTTAAATTGCTCTCTCTCTCCCTAGAATGGAAGGTTTTGAAGCGAGAAATCAGATTCCAGAAACATGGAAACCAGTAAGCAGTGGTAGTAATCCAGTAAGCATGTCAGTGATTTTTTAACACCATGATTTACTATGCAGTCCTTCAGCTTCAGAGTACTCAGATTATTAATCTTTTTGGAAGGTTTACCAGTGAACTGGTGATGGATATAAGAAAAAGAAGAATGACTCCAAGTCTTTTCACCTTATCAGTGAAGAGAATGGAAATGCTACCAAGTGTACCCAGAAAAGCCTGACCATGGAAATCAGATCTTTGTCATTGTACATGGTACCTGGGATATCTGTTAGACAAACAAATGTGTGCAATTTTTTATTTATAATTTATTAAGGCTGTGTTAATATTTAGTGTCGTTAAAAGATCATAAAAGCTACATGGTTTAAAGAAATAATACTCTTTATCAATGACAAATTTAAGACACTTCTTTTTGTAAAAGATGTTTTACATATTTCAGAAAGTCTTATGATTTCCTTCAGAACTGCTATAACATAAAGTGAGAAAATAACCATAGGGAATACATAAACAAAAGAGTATGACTGTATTTAAAAACACAAGTTGGGCCAGCCTGATAGCTCGGCAAACTAAAGCGCCTCCTTACGCAGGAACAGCTACCAGGGTTCAATCCCTGGCAGGCCATGCTGGCCCCACCCCTGGGGCATGCTGAGACTACAATTGAGACTGGGCAAGGTGGCCTGCATGTGATCCCAGGGCTTGGGATGCTGAAAACAGGAGGATCATTAAGAGTCTATACTGTGAAATTAGACCCTGTAGGTCTTATACTAAATACATTTTTAAAAATAATAATAATAAATAAAAACACAGGTAGCAGCTCCAACTTAAACTTCAGGCTGAAATTGATGAGCTCTCCTCCAGTGAAAGTTTAAGAGAAAAGGTATAAACCCAAACTAATTTATAAAATCAAGTCTTTTCTAGACTTTGGATATATTGCCTTTGTTATATGAAAAACTTTAATTTGCTTCAAGAGATACACAAACATGGCATTAAGTAAACTTGAATAATAAAGCATATACTTATTATAGTACTTTTTATTCTTTTTATTAATTTTATTGAGAAACAAACTGCAATGAGACAGTTTCAAAACTGATTAATATAACAGTTTCAATAATTAATACATTGCGTATTGTTGGCTTCATAGTGGTTATTCATAGTACAAGTAGTACAAGGTGCAGACATGATATCCTGTCCAAACACTATTAGTACAAATATTTCTTCTCATTGAATTAAGAGAAAGTAGCTGAATACCTATCCTAACTATTCTGTATATACAGATACAAAATGGTCCTTCATTTGATCCCCCCTTTCATTCTTTATAATTCCATTTATTACATGATTTAAAAAACACAGTTTGGTATATATGTGACTTTGCCAATAGCTTGGTACTTTATAATTTCCCTTTATATTCATTATGGGTTTTTTGTTTGTTTGTTTGTTCATTTATTTGCCTTTTTGTTTGTTTGTTTGTTTGTTGTTTTGGTGGAGCCAGGGATTGAATTCAGGCCCTTGCACTTGCCGAGGAAGCACTTACTCTACTGAGCCATCTTCCCAGTCCTTGTTATGGTTTAGATTTTTTTTTTTTAAAAAAAGTCCTCCAATATTCTTGTGTGTTCAGACAATTTGGAAGTTTTTGATGATGATAGGACCATTGGACTGGTATATTCATCAGTATATCATTAATCTATTAATGAGTTCATATCTTAATCTGCTCCTAGGAGATAGGTCTTGGTCATAAAAGCTGATTCACTTGGGACAAGACCTGGAAAGTTGTGTTCTTTTCCATGCGTCTTTTTCTCTCTCTCTGGAGCACGGATTCAGAAGCATTTCTCTGCCATAAAGTTCCACCATGTCACTTTTTCCTTGGATCCAACTAGCCCATTCATTTCAAGGACTAAACCTTCTGAAACCTTAACCAAAATAAACCTCTCCAACTTTAAATTGCAAGTATCATGTTTTTCTCTGTTTTCTGGCAGTAATAGGAAAGGGACTAATATAATAAAATATATATAAGGTCTTGAATCTCAATGACTTCTTCAAGCTAGAAATGTAGCCAAAGTTTAATAATATTGTTTTTCTATCAAACCTATTAACTAGGTTTCCAGTATCAGTAATTGTTTTTAGAATCAATAATATGCACTTCAATTAGATTTAATTACAATCGTGCCTGATTTTATGAAAATATAAAGTAAGCATAACACAGGTGGTGTTCAAATGCATTAGGTACCTTACAACTGGGTGGTGAAGCACTACTCTAAAGCAACCTTTTCAAATGAAAGGGAGCTGAGTGGCTGATTATTTCATTGGCTTTCCCTTTGTTCCCACAGCTAACAAATGACAAATAAAATGAGAACCCTTGAATCTCACTCAAATGCTTTATTCACATCACCAAAAATGGCCTGGTTTCCTCATGCTGCAATGGAATTGCACAATTATTAATTATGTGCTTGCCTAGAAAAGCTGCTCTGGCCGGGCGTGGTGGCGCATGCCTGTAATCCCAGCACTCGGGAGGCTGAGGCAGGAGGATTGTTGTGAGTTCGAGACCAGCCTGAGCTACAAAGTGAGCTTAAAGCCAGCCTGAACTGCATAGCGAGACCCTGTCTCAAAAAGACAAAAAAAAAAAAAAAAAAAAAAAGAAAAGCTGCTCTGTTAACCTCAAACTGCCATTTCCTTATTAGGTCATAAACAGAAGAGACAATAGAGAGATGAATGGCTTACTTTTCCTCTCAAATATGCAGTTCCGTCCAGAGATGGATATGTCATGAAGCGTATATTTTCAGGTCTCTCATAATCAAGGTCTTAGAGCTGTGTTTACTTGGTCAGATATTTTGTAAAAGTTTGTAATGTACATATACATATATATTCATAAATATATACATATAGATAGATCTCAAATAGATAGGTAGGTAGATGGATAGATGATAGATAGATAGATAGATAGATAGATAGATAGATAGATAGATAGATAGATAGATAGATATAGATAGATAGACTTCAAATTCCAAAATATCCATCTATACCCCCATGTGTACATAATCCTATGAAGATTTCATTCCAATTACAAAGAAAAAAATGGTCTCACCAAAAGAACAAAAACCTATCCCTCACTCTTTATTTGCGAAATGTTTCAAGAAAATTTTAAAATGTCAGCATGCCTAGCACAGATCCTGATGTTTTTAGGAATAAACAATTCAACTCAATTCAATGACTATGACAGTTCATCTTGATTTGCAATTTGATTGACTAGAAAGATGACAGTTAACGTAGTACAGTATTGGGTGTCTCTGCGTGGATGGTGGAGCCATGACCTGGGGAACTACATCTAGTTCCTGAACCCTAGCTCTCTGACTTTTCCCAATCTACTCTTTCTTAGCTGCTCTTCTCTGGCCAAACACTCCCACCATGATTTTCTGCTTTAATCAGCTAATGGAGGACTGAAACCTCTGAAAAGTAAACCCTTCTTCCCTTAGGTTGCATGTGCCAGATAGATCATCCCCCAAAAAAAGAAATGACTATACTCAGTCACTGTTCACTCTTGGTCTGGAATTTCTCTTCCCAGGTATGCAGGGAGCTGACCTGTTCCTTGACTTCATGTTACTCTCTGCTCAAATAATATTCCAGGAAGTCTCCCATAAATACTGTATGTAAAACAGACTTCCTCAATTCTTTCCTTTTATCCAGTATTATTTTCTGTATCACATTTATGACTGCTCATAAATTTCATAGTATTTGTCTCTATGTATATTTTCTTTTTCTTTCTCTCTTTACCCACACTGCCAACAGAAACTTTAGGAGAGGAGAGGCTTCTTTGGTTATTTAATTTAATTTCTTTAATGTCAAAGTCCAGAAAAGCAACATTTGTGTTATGGAATATCAATAGAAAATTGTACAGGATGAATATTTGAGAGCTATTGCTCTGTAACAGGACTGCCCCCAAGCACTAGGATTAGCAGTGAAAAACTCAGTGATAAGCCCTGATACAGTGAGTATTTTCAAGTTACAGCTGCTAATGGAGTTCATGAAAAGAGCATTGGTTCAGTTTATGAGGGTACAGAAGCCATGTTGGAGACAGGGTTGGGTATTTTGTATGACTCTAGAAAAATGTGCAGTCATTACAATCAAGGGAAAGAAGACAATGACAATTAACTTCTCTTCCAGCTCATTATAAGCAAAAACTTTCTTAATAGTAGAAAAAGCCCACTCCACCAATGAAATGTGCTGCCTCAATGTATGCTGAATTTTCCATTTGATGAGAAATATTCATAAAAGCTGTCAGATCAGTTAATACGCCACATAAAGGGTCAGATTAGTTGAATGTAAATTTATTTACTAAATCAAGGAGTGTATAAGTAATTACCTTATTCTCTCACTACATAAATATTTATTAAGCACCTACTAAATGTTGAACACCAAAAATTTAAAACTCAAAATGTTTTCTCTATGAATAAAGAATATCCTAATTGCACTCAGCTCTTCCTCTTTTATTGTATGTATTTCAGCTCATAGACAACTGCCAGCTACTTTTCACACACATCATTGATCAATGTATTTAACTTTTTCCCCTGCTCCCAGAGCAATTCAAATCCCTTTTCTGGCATTAGAAACCTGCTAGTTTTGGCCCTAAACTCATCTCCTAGTCCTAGTCAACACATGAAAACAAAACTGCCTTCTACCTCCCAGATCTAACTCCTCATTTTGGTTCACGAATCTTCCTCAGCTTCTGCTTCCTCTAGGGCCTTTAAGTCTAGGAGTCAGTCCTCTCTGGTGTCTTTACTTTATACAGACAATTCCTCATGTACTATTGATGTTGGAAAGGCATTGGAAATAAAAATTTCTCTTCAGGTAACAGCAGCATCTCTTGCAGGCTTTTAACTTGCAACTTTTCTGAGCAGTTGACAAAATTTCCACCTCAATTATTGTTTGAATTTCACTTCCTTGGTAAGGCTAGAATTCTGCTCTAAGCTCTCTATTTCTTGACTGAGGACATGGTGCACTACCAAGCTCTTATCAGCTTCCATCCAAGATGGGTTAAACTCCTGGGCCTCGATTCCTATATCCACTTGCATCCCCACAAGGGAACCTGGGACAAACTTTGTGGTGGGATGCTACAGATGAAACTCAACTGGGCTGACTTGTTCTATTAAATCAATAAACATAAGTTATGCAGTAAAAGCATGGAGAATGAAAGGAAAGGGGCAATAAATGGGGCCAAACCTGCAAGCAAAGAGTGATATCCAGGAGCTAATTAGGTAGCAGAAAATTAGCTGAGAGGTAAAGTCATGCAGAGAAAAAAGGGAGCAAGAGTGAAACCCTTCTCATAATGAAGGCTGACATACCAGTTGTCTGCTATTGGATGCCAGATTCATGGTTCATTGGTAACTTAACAGAGAATGTGAGGCATAGAGCGGGCCTTGTTCCAAAGTGGATTGATCATCTTGAAAGAAAAAGCTGACAATTTGTGATCAGTGAACATCACAACTGCCTGGAAAACCCAGCCACTTTTCCCCTTTGGATATTGAAATCCAACTCAAAACATGTCCACGTTCATCATACCCAGCCCTTAGCAATTTGAGTTGGACTGCTGATTCTTCCACTCAGAAGTAATCCTGTTGCTGCACCAGTCTATGAGGGGTCAGCCTCAGCATGTTCTCCTTCCTCACAGGCTCACTACTGAAAATTTATGCCCTAGGACCAGGCCCGCCCAGATTGTACAACATACTGCCCATGTCCACCTAGAGAGACCTCTTCTGCCTTATTCTTCCTTCTACTCCCAGATCTAACTCAAGCTTTGCTTCCCCGAGGCATTGTACATCATCAAGTGATCGTGCCATTCACTGAAAGCTGTAGTGCTATTTTAAATATCCCCAGAGTAGCTTTCATTTACTTACTCTGCACTCTCACAATGCCAGACACTAAGTGTGTTACAAGTATTAACTCATTTAATCTTCCTAATAGCTAATCGTGCCTAACATAGTAAAGCATTATTACAACACGCATTTTGCAAATAAAGGAACTGAGTTACAAAAACTTCATTCATTTTCCTAACGACCATTAGTTAAAAAGAGCCAGAGCTCCAATTCAAGTTAAGATAATCTAGCTAACAGTCCCATGGCCTGAAATACACATGATTCTAGACTGTTCTTCAAATTATGTTGAGTTTAGTTGCTGGATTATATTAATTAATACATTAATACATGGAAAATAAACCCTATATCTGTGACTTCATGAAGATAGAGATTGTATATTCATATTTTTAGGGCCAGGCCTTTATTTGTGTCACTTATTTCTCTATCTTCACATGTACATGTATATACAAGCTTCACATATGACATCAAGAAATGAGTATTGGTTGTTTCAATATTGAAAATAACAATGTCACTTAAAATCAGTTTAACTATCATTAATTAATTAGTTCTGATTACTGAATGCAATCAACTGATTTTATTTTCTGTAAAACAACAAAATGGTTTTTCATAAGTCACCTTCTAATAGATTTTAAAAAGCACAGGCACCTTATAAAGCAGTTCAGTAACACACTGGAATGACCTAACCATGGAAAGTGCTATAGAAAATACAACTAAATATCTTCCTCACCTTCCAGATAAACTTATACATAATTCTTTTTCTTCTAAAGAACAAAGTCCCCATCATTAGTGAATCTATGAATTATGAAATATAGATGAATTTTAGCTCCACTCCCAGTTGAAACCTTCCAAATTTCCAGGATCTCCTCCTTTACCCTTGGTAGCATGGTCATAAGAACAATCAGTGAAAAGGCCAAATATGAGGAATAACATGACATTGAAGGATAAAAATCTCTCCTAGCAAAGTGGCAAAGAATAAGAGTTTTCCTTCATGAAAATTGTAAAATAAAGTTATAAGCAATGGGCAATTTTTAAGTTGTCAAATACCCACAATCACTATGAATTCTGAATTTAATGCTGTGCAGCTGTGATTATTGTTACTTTTCTGCCTGCAAACATTATGCACATTTATGAATCCCACTAAAATGGTGTCGCCAAATTTCAAAATTAACTCTTTTTTTGGACTTCTAATATAAAGCTTCCATTCTCTGCAATAAAGCTATAATAAAGCTATTATAAGGAGTTTTTTCCTATTACCAATGCTAAAATATTTAAACATTTGAAAGAAATACACAAATATTTCTATGTAGAAAGAAATAGTGTTTTGTGGAAAACATGAATTATATAATCTATAATTAGAACTTCAAAATTGAAAGTGTTTAAACTAAGATTACAAATTGCTGCATTATAAGGACACTGAAATATTCAAGGAGGAAAAATTGAATGTCAGCTAACTAAATCAGATCTCCCATATTCCAAGCTGTACTGACTCCTTCATGCCTTTCCCTGAGCCATCAGTGATGGTCACTTAGACATTGCCATCAATTTTTTTTACAATAAGTTTACCCTACAATAAATTCAGGTTAGATTTATATACTTCTCTTTCCATTATGCACAATGTCTTCCGCCATGTGTTAACATTTCTGTTAATAACATTCAAGTAAATAGGTTGCACTAGAAAAAGTAAACTGCTAAAAATAAGAACAAAAAATTGAATTTTTGTTTTCAAACAAACTTAAAATAACTTGTATCTTTCTTTCTTCTGTGCCAAGGATCAAACTCAGGACCTTGTGCTCAACAGGCATGCATTACTCTACTGTGCTACCTCCCTGACAATAACTCTTAAAAAACAAAATGGGTTTTGTGTATTTTCAACAGTACAGTAGAGATATAAAATATAACTGAATTTAATTAACTTAGCTTCACACAACTGGAACATACATGGAAGTAAAGTGCGAGTTTAGAGTGGGGTGGGGCTTGACACCAGGAAAAAGCTAATGCTAAATCTCAAGAACACCTACTGAAACAGATAACCACAAGTTATTGCTTATTTAGTGCTGGCTGGTATATTTTTCTATTACTGCTTTGGCCTATTATTCCATTATCATTTTATTTTGCTTCTTTTTAATAGGGGAAAGTGTGAATGTAGTGCCTCACTTCCACAGATTGTGCAGCCACGCTTCCCACATTTGAGGAAATCACAGGGGTTGGTATATCCAAGTGCAACAGATGAACCTCAAGCTGGGAAAACTGTCTCTGTGCCTCAATCGCCAGGTAAGTGACCATTAGCATTTTAGGGTAAAATGTCAAGTTCATTTTTTTCAATCATAAATGATTGAAATAATACATTAACTAGCCCTGCACATATGCTGTAAGTATTTCAGTTTGGTTCTACACGAATAATGGCATCCACATTAAAGTACAAGGGTCCATTTATCATAAAATATATCTGAGAGCTTTCATAAGGTCATTAATTCTGTTGGACTACTAAAATGTGCTTTAAAAATAATGACTCAGTTGTAGCAGTGAAGCTTTGTTACTAGTTTTCTTTTTGGATTAGAATTGATGCATCATTAGATAAATGATTTCTTGACACCAGATCCCATTGAAGCCCAATGTATATTTTAAATCCATGTTACAAAGTCATATTATAGGTGGCTTTAGAACTCTATTATCTGTCTACATTGTATTCAAAATTATAAGATCTCTTTATTCTGTTTTTAGAACAATGATGCCTGACAATGAGAATTCTTCTTAGTCCATGAGACATACTTAGCAGACTGAGTGAATTTGGGTAATGTCAGTGGCAGACCAAGGAACCAAAGGGCAAGGAGAGAACAAGATAATTGGTACAACTGTGCTGCACAGTCTTGATTTATGCTGACCAGATATTATTCACAAGAATGTTTAAGTACATTTAAAAGTTTCAACTACATTGTTAAGTAAGAAAAGCATGCATTGCCAGGCTTTTGAATCCTTTGTCACTGAATGACAGTGACTAATACATCACAGAAGCTGACTAAGGGGTCTCCTTGAGGTTAAGTTTCTCCTGGCATAACATATGAAAGCACCAGCAAGTTAAAGTAAGAGCATCAGAGAAGAGCCAATGATTATTGCTATGAATGAGAATATAGAGGCACTGGGATAAAAGAAATGATTCTTGTTTTAATGAGATGTTTTATGAACTTTAAAAGGATGACCCACACAGTTTTAAAAGGTTATTACTCTTGTAGTCCTTTATTTATATAGAAATAGTTCTTCATACCTTGCTGTTCTAAGTTCGTTAAAGAAAGAATTTATATTTCTTTCTGTTCATTCTCCTCAGTAATTACCTTAGTAGGTTCCACAAAAATAGACACCAATTAGAAATGCTTGCTTGTAGGTATTGTATGCTCAAAGGGAAGTGGTAGGATTCTTTGACTTCTGGGTCACTTTTCCATGTTTTCTAGAGTCATTATACTGGATGGTGTCATAAAACACCCAGAAAAAGGTAGCAACAGGGGAAGTGTATGATATCAATAAATTAATTTGATCTGGAGTATACCTTCAAAGCTTATATAATGACATGTTAAACCTAACATTTCTTTGAAATATTACTTACTTATATTAACACACACCCCCAAAGCACACATAATACCCTGTTGACTTCTAGGGATCAGATTTGTTTGCAGAATAGCTCTCTTCCAGCAATGCTGCACAATTTTACAGGATTTTCTTGTGAAGTAGTATGGGCTCAAATCAGTCAATGCTAAGTAGCACCCATTAAGAGACAGTTTTCCTGATTTAACAGATGTCCAAACTGTTTACCCTCACTTTGAATTCATTTTTATTATTTGGAAGTGTTTGCAATGGAATCTGGCACAGTGAATATTAAAGAAAATATAACTGTAAGGTGACAATTTTGTGCATATTTAGCTATTAAATCAGATTTATTAAAAATTACACATATAGGAAAGGGTTGTAATGATTATAGAAAAGTCTTAATCTGCTTGTGTAATTTGACTTAGGTAGTACTGTATAATCTGGTGAAGTACACTAAATATTCTTAAAGTGTACATTTAAAGATTCCAGAGCCTTCCAAATAGCAAAAACAATGGAGAATATTTACGTGCAAAACACACCTTAGTTTAGGGTGAGAAAAACCTGTATGGGTCTTCTTTCATTTCAACACTATTTGGTTTCTGGCATTCATTATTCTTGCTTACATCGCTATAGTCCAGCTGATAATCTGTGCTCTCTTCCCACCTGCTCTGAAACTCTTCAGAAACTCACAGCCTCAATAGTACCTCCTTGAATTTACTTTGTGCCTTCAAATAAAGTCATGAGGCCCATTTTTGTGAAAATCCAGGGAACCACTACAACCTGGTATGCATGATCCGATTAGCTGAGCAATCCCCCTAACCTACTGAACTCACTTTCAAGTGGCAAGACTGGTATTTTCTTTTTCTTTTTAATGTGTATATTTTGAGGCAATGGCTTTTAAAGTTGATTTTCTAAGCTTTCTCTTAGGTATTAATCTTATAATATCAAAGAAAATGAATGAAACTGTCTTTTTCACTCGAAGCTTTCTCAGTAGATACCTGGAAATGTATGGTCCCATAATCGATCAATTGGACATAACTTCATAGTGCCAAGACCTAATGAAATAACAGCACTCAAATTGATATAGTGTTGGATAGCTTACAAAGCATCTTCATAGATGTTATTTCATTTGACCATTATAAAATCTTTGGTGGGCAGGGCAAATGTGACCAATGATTTATAAATGAGTAGAGAAAGATCACCATACTTGCATCCCTGATGGAATGGCAGCATTGGAACTAAAAAGCAATCCTCAAACCCTTGTGTCAAGCCTTCTCTAGCCTAACGGTCATCCCTCCTACACTGTGTGTTAATCAGCTCAAATATCTTTCTAGTCTTAAATTTATATGTTTATATATTCTACTACTGCTATACAAGGATTCCTGACAAATAAAGATTTTATGCATTCTGAAGTTGGTGATGTATAAGTAATGAAAACTAATTCATCTTCTTCTACTATAATTAATGTTTCATACAGAAAACTAATAAGATTTACTTTCAAACTATAAATATTTAGGGTAAGGTTTTATTCTGCAAGTTTTGAATTTACTTTTAATATAATAAATCAGTGTTTTAAAAGCTTTATATTACTGAGAAAATATATTCACTGAGTAATTTCAGTGAAGGAAGATTTTTACTTTTTGATATTTTAAATATTTAAATGTTTTGCACAAGTATATTAGGTAAGTTATTCATCCCTGATAGCTTATCATGAAAGTACGTTATTAATATTATGAAAAAATTATTCTTGACTGTGTAGTGTCAGAAATTTGCAGACTCAGCACATGTGGGAAATCACCGGGGAACACTGTGCAGCTTATTTGTTCAAAGAGCAGCCAGGAATCATGCATAATGCATTAGTGCGCCACCTAACAACAGACCCATAGGAAAGATCTCAACCAAAGACACACAACACTCAAAAAAATCCACTTGAAGCAAAAGACCCAAGAGTTTCTGGCCATCTTGTAAGTATAGATAGTCCTAATGTAAAGCCAAATTTCCATATTTAAAGCTAAGCCCAAGGAACAAACAATCAACATAAAGTTCAGTTTGCTGCTTTATCCACTAACTCAATTAGAATTTATCAGGCCAAAGGGATGGAGAAGTGTGCAATTATCCAGTGAATTGGTTTTGATCAAGGGAGCCAATATGAATAATTAAAGGTCTGTGATCTATTCCACTTGAATTGTCTCGAGCATATTCAATATAATACATGGTCATGCAACTCTGCTTTAACTCTGAGTCATGGCCTCATTGCTAAATGTGTATTAAAGCTAAGGGACTGTACTAATATAAAATCACTGTAGAGATCCTTAAAGTTAACTTCTGTACACTTTTATTCTTTCCAAGCCTTTTCATGCTCTGTCTTGTTATATTAATAAAAACTCAAATGTTAATAAAAGGCTGAAGATTAAATCAGTCTTCCCCTTATTAAATGTATGCAAGTTGATCTTGCATTGATTTGATGTATCCAATTAGTAATATATATTAAATATAGCATGGTTAGATGTATTTCACAGACTCTTCAAAAATTGAGTTAAATGATTTATTGACTTTGTATACATCAGATTCTATCATATTTACTTGGGTATTCTTAACATTTTTCCCAAAATAGCTTAGTATCTTTTCCTCAGTAAAAAAGCAGAGCAAAGGAGGCATAGGTCAGATCCAGTCATGTTAAATGACTCAGAAGTCAGCACTCTCATATAAAGATGACTTTCTGTTACTTCTCAGTGGAAAGATGTATTCAGAAGAATCCCAGTTAAAATTTAAGTTTCGTGACAATGTTGCAAATATTGCTATTCCTTCAGGCTTCCTTCTGTACATAAGTACTAAATATCTAAGAACTTGGATTTGAATCATTTAACCTATGAAGTTCAGAAAACATTACTTTTAATTATGACTACTTTTGAGACAGATTCTCCAAGGCTACATTAAAAGCTTTCAAGAAAAATTTTAGTTAACTTCATTGAATCAATTATTTATTTAAAGTTTAATTTTCTTGCTTTATTTTAGCAAACATTGAGCACATGACATGTATTCAGTCCAGCAATATGTGTTTGAGTTATAAAAATGATCATGATGTGATCCCTATCCACAAAGAAACAAAACACAATACAAAATATACAAACATTACAACAGGAGTTTGCACAAGATGCCCTTAGGGAATTCATGGGAAAATACCACACATGT
This sequence comes from Ctenomys sociabilis, assembly GCA_004027165.1. NCBI lineage: Eukaryota > Metazoa > Chordata > Mammalia > Rodentia > Ctenomyidae > Ctenomys > Ctenomys sociabilis. The sequence goes on from PVKA01036399.1 coordinate 18,264, forward strand.
AGGTAGAGTAATGAAAGACACAAAAGTCAACAGTCCTGCTTAGGAGAATTCTGAGAGTTGTTTTGAAGCACACATCCAATTTCTGTAATTACTTACTTGAAGTTGTCTCTTTGATGAACTAAAAGAGTATGAACTTCTTCAATTTTATTTCTTTGGCTCACCCATCAGGTGCCTCCTTTCTTTCCTTGCTCTTCAGAGTTTCACTGAGAATAAAATACTTTCCAAGCACCATCTTAATCTCCTACTTTAAATTGATCTTATAAGAATATTACATAGACTAATGAATGATTTAAGTTGTTTCATATGTGATGTAGTAAATCTCCTGGAAAACACAGTTAGCACCAGCTTTCCTTTTCTTCCATTCAAAAAAATGGAATGTGTTAAGTAAATACACAACCCTGAAGCTGTCTTCCCAATTAGATCTACTGGAAGCCAATCATCTCCCTGCTCATTAGAAAACAAGAGATCTACACATAGTGACATAGTGTTCCCTAGTCTCACACAAGAAATTTATAAAATCACAAACTGGTCATTTCTAGGTAGACTGTATAATTTACTATCCAAACAGAAACACATTTAAGGATAAAAGCAAATTATATCTATCATTTTCCTACAGCAGTAAGCGTAAGCCAAGGCTTTCCAGGGAAACCAGAGTTCATGGCTACTCTCATTACCACTGAAATTCCCATAAACTACACAATTATAAAGAATGCAGTAGCAGCTTTTAAAACAAAGGGATCTTACTCCTCAAAATCACCACCTAGGAGTCTTAGAACCAAACAGAAGCTTTCTTTTTTCTCAAACAGTATGGAATCTCCATACAGTCTATCTCTTATTCCAGGCAAGGGAGTCATGTCACAACTTTGGCTGTACTTTGATTGTCCCTCCTCAACCATTCATGCGAATCCACAAAGCATAGTCTTGGGGAATCAACCTTACAAAATAGACATATCTGACTAGGTCACATAGGACATGCTGTGCAGGGCAGCTGGCGGTAAGCCTGCTGGAAAATGTCTGCGCTACTCACTTCCTTTCTGCAGTGAAATTTTCTTTCATTTGTCACTCTGACCCATCTCAGCTGGGTCACTTTTTAAAAGGAGGTTCGGGTTAAAAAGAAATTCTTATTGCTTATGTAAGACATGAGAGTTAGAGAGAGGAAAAATAAGCCTAAAACTAAAATTGGACTGTCTGAAGTATCTTTATCCTGAGATATTTCAGGAGGACAGGGAGGTCAAAGAAGAGTATGGCATAAAGGAAAAAAAGCAGGCAAGACTGTGCTTTTACCACACCCTCATTACTCTTCTCTCTCCTTTTCCTTTTTTTCTCATTGACTACCTCTTTGACTGCATCATTCTTCACTCTTCCATCATTCACTTTCTCTTAACAGTAAAGTATCTCCAGCTAATACAGAAAGCCAGTGCTGTGAAACATTGTCTTCTTTTTATTTTCAGAAAAATGTGAAAGTAAAATACCCAGAGGTCACCATCTGTCATTAGGATGTCTCTCTCACCTCATGTACACCCACTGAGTTGACTTTGCACTGGTTGAATTAACACATACAAAATATCTTGTGTCACTTCTTTATTGAGGGTTAATTTAGAACCTCAGATATTGTACGTACTGAGGAAAGAGGACTGAATTAGATGTATTTTACACCATCAAAGACATTTCTTACGATCAGTTCAGGGAATAAAATTTTAAGATCAGGGAGACCCTATTGTGTGGACTTTCAGTGCCACACAATGTGGCAACTTGATATGAAATTGGGAATAATTCCCAACATTGCCCTAGGGAGATGGTCCCTCGGCCAAACTGCGGAGGCACAGTCACCATTTACTGTGCCAGTACCACCAGGTATCACAGCATCACTCTGTGTAGATCATCTATGCTTGTGTGTTCTTAGGAGTGTCATCTCACAGTGTATATCTATCTCATCTATGATAGTGCATCGTGAATGGATTCTTTGTAGATCCTGAGCAAAGAGCTTTGTTTTCTCTTCACATGCACACTATGGAAAGAAACTGAGAATTTAAGCTTTGAAATTCAAGTTTTGGTTAAATAATGATATTTTCTTTTAATTTATGTTTTGGATTTATCTGAATAAATGGCATAACCCATTTAAAAATCAAAATTAAATCAAAAGTATATGCAATACAAACAACAAGATATCTTCCACCTTACCCCGCCATTTAATTGCAAATCCTTCAGACACACACAGTAACTACTATTACTAATATTGTTATCTATCATTCCAACATTGTTTTATGTGTAAACAAGCAATGCAAATTTATATTCTTAATTACATTTTTAACTTGAAAGGTAGCAGAATATATAACTTTCCATACTTCAGAGGTTTATTAATTAGTGCTACAGTTTTTCTCTTTTCAAGTTTATTAATCCCTGACTGTTATCTTTTCATTCTTTAATTATCTTGCCAGCCCCTTCTTTCCTTTTGGAGCTCAAGAATGTGGCAGACTCTGAGCAGCTCAGCAAGTCCTGGGCCCTCCCCTTCTGCGGCACTGACTCAGCTCCACACATCTGGGCCTCCCGTCCACGGATGTGCCCACAGAGGTCATGAGGCCATGAGAAAGGGGAACGGAAGGGGAACCGATGGAATTATTTCAGCATCAGCAGAGTTGTAAGAGTTTTCATCCTGTCTCTGGTTCTTCCTACACTTGACTGCTGCCTGGTGGTGGCAAAGCCCTAGAAAATAATAAGCCAAAGGACTAAAGGTGCCCGAGTGCCTGAGTTGCTCTATTTAGAATCTCCCTCACCAACCACTGCAGCCAATCTTGGTCTGTTATATGAGCAAGATACAGACTTGTCTGTTATTTGATTTTATATTTTCCACACTGTGCTGATAGCCAATAGATTAATTTTTCCTAGTATTTATAAATTATAGTGTTCTACTGAATGTGTTACCATTATAATTAAATTAGCAACAATACATACCTGAAATGCTACCTTTATTTAGCATATTCCTCTTCTCCTACTCTTTTATCACACATTCTTCAGTAGTATTGTATTATTCTTTCCAGTGTCTTGTTGTTGTTCTTGTCATTGTTTTGTTCTGTTTTTGTACTGGAATCCAACTCTGGACCTTGCACTTGCCAGGCCAGCAGGTGCTCATGCCGCTGGGCTGTCTCTCCAGCCCCTGTATTCTCTCATAAATACCACGTACCTTATTCTTTTTTTTTAATCTATATATGGTTTTTGGTTTTTTTTTATTTCATTGAAGTACAAATATCAAACAGACAGTTTTAAGACACCTTGACATGATGGATTCGATAAATTAATACAGTGCAAACTGTTTCCATACTGTTTTGGTATTGTACAAGGTGCATACATGATATTATACTTACAGACATTATTATAGCAGATGTCTCTTATCAGTAAGACTGTAGCTATTTATATATCTTATTTTCTATACCTGAATTATATCAAAAATTCAATAATTATTTTCCTAGTGAATGACCATAGTACTAGAAGCCGATCTCAGCTTCTAGTACTATGATAGATAATATCCTGTCCAACCACCATTAGTGCAAATCTTGCCTCTCATAGGATT
>PVKA01036400.1:0-21829 GCA_004027165.1 Ctenomys sociabilis
CTACACTCTTAATTCACTGATAAGAGATATCTGCTAAAATAATATCTGTAAATATAATATCATGTATGCACCTTGTACAATACCAAAACGTTATGAAAACAGTTTGCAATGTATTAATTCATCGAATGTGTATGGTTAAGGTGTCTTGAAACTGTCTGATTGACATTTGTATTTTAATAAAATAAAAATTAATGAAAAAGAAAAACTTTACATTTGACTGAATTTGTGAATTGGGTGTGTTGGAGGATTTGTTATAGATTAATCTTAGTTAGTCATGGGAAGTTACTGCATTTTTGAAGCAGTGAAGAGACATAAAGCTACTTATATAGAGATAGTGGGATCTACACATTTTATTTCAATAAATGTTATACTCCCAAACAATTGAATTCAGTCAACATCTGAACACAGCTTTGACTCAGACAGAGAGCTATAAAATGATTTCTTAAACCAAAAGCTAAGCTTCTCTCAATTTTCCATGAGTATAACTATGAAATAAATAGCAGGGAAATAAAGAGTAATATTGAGGGACATTATTAGTTCAGACTCATTTTAAGGGGTTTCAGAACTGATTATAGGCCAATCAGTGTAATATATAAAATTCTCAGTAGCACAGAGTAAAACACTTTGTAGCAAGCCCAAACATCCCTATATAATGTATGAACAGGTGGTATTCATTGTATTTTTGAATAAATTAGACGTTTGATATTAAAACCTACATGATTCCCTGGTAACATAATCCAGTTCACTGAGGCTGGAGGTAGGAAGATAATGTCAAAGGCTAGGATTTAAGAGGAACTGAGAGATAGGCCTTCAAATCTTACAAAGCTATAGGTAGTTTGGAGGAGTAAATAGGACTTAATATAATTTAGCAATTCCATTTGTATAGAAGGCTATCAACGTCATTGTTTATCTTATATTGTAGTCAGTCAAATTAGATGGAAATATTATAGGTAGTGAGACAGGACAGACATGTACTCCTCCACCCCAATGCTGTGGGTCGGAGCTCAAGATAAAAGATCAAACAAACAAATACCTCTCCAAAGATTAACTGCTTATTTCTGATGTGACATTGGAAATAATTTTTAACCTTTTATGCCCATTTTCCACATCTGTAAAATGAAGATACTAACAAACCTACCTCACTGGGTTAAGGTTAATATGTGAGTTTCAGCGTGTTATGCTGGTTTGATATTTCCACTCACCCCACCCCCACCCCCAGAGTCTCTTGAAAACAAAAGAAAAAGCAGATGCTCTAATCTGTGTTTCCCCAGCTTATCCAGCCCTGATGCAATATTAATGGACTACAAGGTCTGTTATCCTTGATCATGTTTTAGAACTCAAAGTTTGTGTCTTGATTTTTGGATGGTACCACATACAGAACAATGCTATAATTATAGCAGTGTTATCAGGCAAAGGTTTATTTGGGGATATCAAAATTTTATTTTTAAACTGAATGACAGTAACTTGTTACAGTATCTATAAAATATAAGCTAAACATCAGGGATTGATATTCTAAATATCACCATGGGAAAGGCAGAAAGAGTCACCAACCCAAGCTCCCACCGGAAAGGACCCTGGTCTGTATTCATGCCTGCTTGCTATGTGACTTGCTTCCCCATTTGATCCCTGATTTATTCAGTTTTACCTGACCAATTGTGCTTGTGTCTTACTGGTTGGCTGTAGTTTTGCCCCACCTCATGTCCACAGAGAGTGTCCTTATTTTCTGCTTTAGACCTGTTTCACTTCATGTTTTCGCTCAATAAAAATTCCTAGAAAAGGCAAGTTCCTTAGCAGTCCACTCAGGTTCCCTTCTGCCCCTTCCTCAGATAGAAGCTTTCTTTCCCCCAATAAATATATTCTGCTGTTCACCTCCATTTTTCCTAAAATTTCTTCTTCAGTTTTAGAGAACACCAACTCATCCCAGGTATCTTTCAGGTTGGGAGTTTCCTTCCCTTATAACAATATGAACACAATTTGCTAAAAATGATTTATGATTTTTTTATTCTCATCTTTTATTTTCTTGGAAGTACTGAGATTGAATCCAGAACCTATACAAGAGTATGTGCTCAGCACTATTTTTTCATATATGTATATATATATATATATATATATATATATATATATATATATATATATACTTATTTAGAGTTAAGATCTTTCTGTCACTTATTTGCCCTATGTTTTTTCCAGAGTAAGCTTAAAATTGTGATCATCCTGTTTCTCAGTGTGCTGGGATAATTTTCTTAAACAAACAAATTTTCCTGTCTTCAATACCAATATTCCATCTCAGTATCCTAGGAATAAAACTAAAATAATTTTACTAACATCTAACTCTTTTGCCTACATAACAGTCAGCTAATTATTATTATTATTATTATCATCATCATTATTATTTATTTGATATAGGGTGTCACTGTGCAGCTCAGACTCAAAGTGATCCTTCTGTCTCAGTCTTCCCAGAACTGGTTTTATAGGTAGGGCTGGCACAGCAAGTGGTACCAGGGATTGAACCTGGGTCCTTGTACTTGTCAGGCAGGTGCTTAGACTGCTGAGCTATCATCTCAGCCCCTATTATTGTTATTACATTTTTTAATTAATCATGATTACACAACACACTTAATCAAAAATTTTTTCCTAGATATTTAAACTTGAATCAATTGAAACTTAGGATATGTAAGTTGCATTTCATTATGCTGTATTATCTATCTCTGTTTTATTGATACTTTCCTTATTTCTTTTCTTCTTTACTGAAATTTTATTTGCTGATGTCCTGTGACTACTAAATATGTTTTTCTGGCAATATAAGTATGAGAAGGCAATTTTGTCTTGCTATTTCATACATTCATGGAGGTTATTTTTAGTACATTATCATATTTTTGTATGAAAATAAAATTAGTGCACACTTTAACTCTTTAAAAAAGCATTCAAACAATTTAAACACCATATGGATTTACTATTATTACTTTATATTTACCACTATGGAATATTTAGTTATTTTAACTAATTGTTTGTGTATTTACAAATCATGTCACAAGTTATGAGATGAGGGACTTCATCTCATTTGTATCTTTTAAACATAGAGCATTTTCAAAAATATATTAGATGTTGATAGCAATCACGGAAGAAACAATTCATAGAATTATGCAAAAAATAAGTAAAAGTAAAAAATATAGGAAATTCTGAAGCAAAAGCATTTATAGAAGATAGAAGAAGAAGAAATGGAACAGCTTTTCAGTTGAGGGAAAAATGTAAGCAAGATCATTGCCAAGAATTACCTTGAATTCAGTCTTGAACAAAAAGGGAAAGTTTATGTAGCATATATGTACTTATAACTCATAAAATAATTTTGAAAATAATCCCCCAAAAAGTTGTAGAGTACTTTGAACAATCACACTATATTTATACCAAATAGAAAGCATCTTAATATGAATTACAGAAGACCAAAATTGCACTGAATTTACTTTCATTTTCTAGCGTTAGGGTAACATCTGTGGTAGTTGATGAATTAGTAATGTGCACTCATCATTTACTGAATCTTTTTACTGTCTCAGATAGCTGGAAAGTGTTTAGAATATGCTATGCAATTTAGTTTTATAGTCCTCTATTTTGTAATAGGAATCTTTATTGCTGCATTTTAAGAATAATATTTTTTCAAGAGAGTTACTGCATGTATTTCCATCTATCACTTTTTCTGCCAAAACTGTTTTTTTTCTACATATACTTATGGTTCACTCCTTCATCTCATTCAGGGTCTGACTCAAATCTGTCTTTCTCAGAGATCATTTTCTGATTGGCCCATCCATAATAATAGTCCTATTGGTCTTTACACCACAGTATTTCTTTCATAACTTCTTCCATGCTGTTTCTTGAGGGATAAAATGTTAAGATGACATAAAATGCATGAGGTTTGAAAGCTTTTCTGTATTATTCTTTCCCTGAGAAGCTAAAGCAGATCATTCTCAATAAATTTCAATTGAATAATTATAGAAGGTAAGTTAGTGAAAAGCCAGTGCTGTAATCACAGGATATTTCGATTTTTAATACTTTATTTCAAGCTCTTACTGTTGAAAATATTTTATTGCTCACCTTCAGTTGATCTTCTACCAAATTACCTATGTTTCAGTATAGTTTTCTCTATATATCTCTTCTACAGTGTACTTATTGGGTTTTGCCTTCATTAATAATTTCTCTCTTAATGTTGCATCATTCTTCATTGTCATGGATTTTGTATGGCAGTTTCCACTGTATTCTTGACATCTTCATTTGGATTTTTTTTCCTTATCTTGGTCCATTTTTGTTGATATAAAAGCTGAGTGAAGTGGGATAACTTATAAAGAAAGGTTTATTTTGGGTAAGGATTGGACAGAAGCTTTTGCAGTATCATAAACTAAAATCACAGCACAGTGGGACTGCATGCAAGGTACCATAATCTATAGGAAGGAAGCAAGAGGTATTAGTTGTGGGACAGTTTCCCTACATTTGAACAACTTGTTCTTGTGGAAAATAAGAGGCTCCCTGTGAATTACTTCAATCCCTTCCAAGCATGGTTCTCCAAACAGCTCTTCAATGCCCTGCAGTCTCAGCTGCATGGCAATGAAGACAGCACTTCTGCAACGTGAATCTTTGCTGTGTACACCCAAGCCATGGCCTATCCATAGCCCTACCTATTGATAATTCTCATCAAGGGTAACACATTGCCACTGTGCGAACTCAGCTGAACAGGTAAGAGGGTAAGCCATCAGAGGCTCTTCCGTTTATCTCAGTTATAGACCATTAACACAATTTCTTTCAAAGCAAAATATTTTCTGCAAATCTCATCCACATCTGCAGAAGCATCCTGCAGAAGAATTTCACTTAAATGTTCAGATAGAGGCCACTGACAATATTTCAGTTGCTAAGTCAATAATCTTTATAACTATCTTTGAGAATCTTGTGATAGGTATTTGAACAGGCAAATAGTATTTCCCTTATAAGCTTTAGTGTTTTGGTGACAAGAGTAAGGCCCCATATTCTGAGAATATTTTAATCTCTGATATTAATATTCCTTCTATTAATAAATTGGGACCCAACATGGATCCAAGGGAGGTTTGGAGGAGAAGTATGAGTGAGGCTCTGCCACAGCTTTATCACCCCAAACAAAGCGTGGGCGAAGCTGCAGCTGAGCCTGGCAGCCTTTAGGTGGCCACGTGCACTGAAGCGCATTCATCCTCATGAGCTCAGACATAAGAAGAAAGTTAGCAAGGGTCCACACAAGAGCAAACTTTTTATCTCAAAAAAGGTAACAAGTTGCTCCTCCATAAACCCACTGCCAACAAATTCCAGGAGTGCAGCGTGGCTTTTTTTGGAAGTTCCAGAGGCCTATGGGAAAACTGAAGCGATCACTGTGGAGATCTCCAGGACAATAAGCCCAGTTAGCAACTTGACCACGTCAAGGAGCGGTACCCCACGCTCATCAGTGTTGTGCGGGATCTGCAAACACTGAGCTGGGTAGGTCTCTGTTGCTGAGAAGTAACCAGAGGATAGGAAAATTGGCCTCAGGGCTTCCCAAGAAGCAGCAAATTTCCACCCTTTGTAGCCTAAAAACTACAAAACGTAAAGACTACTTTGAGGAAAAAGCCACATCGTTCCGTGTTCTGGAATAAGTGATGTTGTTCCAGGTTCCAGAATGGCACAGATACAGAGAATTTTGTTTCTCAGAATCAGATTCACGGTGCCTAGCGATCCAGGCATTCGAGTCTTACATAGAAGAAAGACGAAAGCCCGGCTACTGCCCAGGATGCAGTGGACCCTGGCATATCACATGGTGCTGGTATTAGGTGCATGGAAAATGTAAGCGCTCTGAGGCTGAAAAGGTTTCCACCTCAATTTCAAAAAGACTGGAGGGCAGATAGTGTGCCCCGGAGATGACAGTGTTCAAAACTATGAGTATGAAGCTGAAAGTGGAGCGCTGACCCCAAAGTTTAGAAAATCCAAGAACATAGATGGTTTAAGGAAAGTTGCAGGAGGGAGCAAAGTAGATCTATGAGAGAAACCGTGGGAGCTACAAGCAGCAAAAGTGCCACATAAGGCCTTCAGATTCACAACTTATCACGGATTTCCTTGTATGTTCCATATGGAACTACAGGACTTAATTTTTGCCCTGCAGGATTTTGGACTTGCTTTTTGATCCACTGCTTTGTATTCCCCCTGTTTGTACTACTTGCAATGGTAATATTTTTCTTGCACCATTGCATTTGAATGTGTTTAACTTTTCATGTGTACAGGAGCTCACAGCGGAGAGTTTGCTTTACATCTTAGAGGCACTTAGATCTTTTAGCAGTGCTGAAACTGTTAAGACTTTGGCACCTGTCAGAGCTCAACAAAATGCCTTTTACATAAATTGAATTACATGAGCCTTCCAGGGTCTAGGGAAAATGTTATGGCTTGAATCTCTGGTTGGGTGTATGGGCTGCTCAGCTCCTGGAGACAGCACTCCCTGCTGGGTGGCTGGGGAGAAAAGAGGCCTTAGCATCCTCAGGAGTCAGTGAAGCGCGGAGCAGGTGCCTAATAGACCCTTCCTTGTACCACCCTTTACTGTGACTTTCTGTGGCCCCAATCCCAGGGACCTGTGATTATCAGGGTGCTGAGATGGGGTGAAGGTAGGACAGCTTTGGTTCTTAAGTGGCTGGACTTCTGCAGCCAGAAATAAAATACTGGACACACATATTTACCTTCCAGTCTGGATACTGCATGTCTAACAAATTACTCTAAATGCATTCAAAAAGCATTGTGTCATATCAAAATCTGTTTTTCCTTATTGCATCACAATAAGTGACATCACCATTTACCTAGAATTTTAAGCTAAAAACTAATAATGCATCCTAATTCCATTATGCAATTAACAAACAAATGAATCCATTAAAAGTCGTCCTTTCTCCTGAATATAGCCTAGTATCTTCCCATATACTATACTATAAATCCAGCACTCTCTAAGATGTACACAATCTGTACTCTATACCATATCAAGAATATTTTCATCCATGCATTCAAACAGCTGCACATTAAATATACAAAAAAAAAACCCATTGCATATGTTTTAAACATGTGGAGACATTTCTGTTGTTATTCTTTAAAGAATAAGAACCAAATTCCAATGAGAATCAGATTGGGGAACAAAAGTTTGCCAGTGTAACCTCTCAAAAACACCATAAGGACAAAGAAAAAAAAAAAACAATTAAAAAAATTTTCCTCACAAGATTATCCTCTTCATCTGTAATTGCCCTCTAGTTGATTCTGATAAAAATGTCAATATTCTTGTCTTCACTTGTCATTTATAAAGGATATATATATGTATGAAAGGCCAACCAGGGCCAGATAAGTCTGTTTCTTTTTAAAGGATATGAACATATTTGTTAAGAGATAGAATTTTAAAAATAGATTGAGACTCTTCAAAATGAGAAAGTGCCTTAACCTGACAGTAAAATTGTACCTCTTTTTTGGAGAACATTTATTATTGCAGCATGCGTTGACAGCCAAAGGGATTTAAAATGAAATCTGTTCCTATGCAGGACAATTCAGAAATAGAGACCTGAGCCCAATCAGATGATAAGATCACAGATTGAGCTGCCTACAGTACACAGGTTTGTGAAAAGATTGATTAAAATTTATTACAGGGAAATGTCTGAAACACTGCCTAGGATACATAGGGTTCAGTTTTCAAAATGATAAAATATAGGGCAGACAAAAATGTACTTATGTTATTATTAGTTTTCTCTTATATAGAAGGAACCAAACAAACGTAACAAATGAGAAGCAATGTAAAAATTGTTCAAAGTATATTTCTTAGAATTAAGAATCAGAATATGAATTTAGAGGAAGGGACTTTTTTTCACTTTATAAAGGGAGCACACATTGTAAAATTAAAACAGAAAAAATTAAACGACAAGATTTTTCACTTAATAAAAAAAGTTATATGAATTTCACAGCATTTGTTGTCTTCCAACCAGTTATTTATATTACCAGATATATGTAGGCAAAATTAGAAGAATTAAAAACAAAGAAATGTTTCATAAATTAAGAAGAGAAAAAGTACAAAGGTACAAATAAAGGAGACAAAACAAACTAAAACATTAACTGCTTTTTTCTACACAACAGCAAAAATGCACAGTAAAGTTGTTGAAAACAGGAATATTTTTATTGAAACATCACATTGCAGATGTACAAGCTGGCCCGATGCAGGGTACAGACATACAGTTTCAGTTTGATTTTAGGTTACTATTGTATAAGTAATCATTAGAACAGATAAAAACCTGAACAGAGATGCTTATTTTTTTTTACAGTTTTTGCAAATATTATTTTAATAAGACAGGTACACACATCTCCATTTAAAATTCATATCCCAGGCTAAAAAGAAACAAAATCAAAAGGAGCAGTTGAACATAGGTTTATAAAAAAAGTTTAAGATTTATTAAATTGGATTCACTTCAGCGTGACAGTAAACTGTGAGAAATGTAACATAAAACACCAATTGAAAAATTTAAGAAAATTTATTTAACATATTTAGTTTTACTTACTACAAATTAAAACTTTACCTATAATTATATATTAACTAAATTTTTAAAAAGTACACTTTTTAAAATTTGAATAGCGGTAAGAAAAACTTCTAGGGCCAGGGAGATAGTTCAGTGGAATAAGTGCCAGCCAGTCGCAAGGGCCTGTGAACCAAATGATGACTCAGATATATCAAAAAATTAAAAGGGGAATTAAAATCTTAACACAAAAAAATCAATGTAAGTTGGTCAAATCCATATATTCCTAACAAAATGCATGAAAATATGTCTTTCTGTGATATCCCCAACATTTATCATTCTATTCTTCAGTACTTTTATAGATAGTATCCTCATTCCCTCTCAATATTATGAGTTTTACGTCCTGTTTAGGAATTAAATCTTCATATTCATGTAACATTTTACATAACTTATGTTGCCAATGATCTTAATAGATTTCTTGTTTTTGATAATTACAATTGTTTTGGTGGTTGTTCCATTTCTGATTTATACATACAAAAATTACTGGAATTAATGGCCTTAATAGTAATTAATAGACATCATAAACTTCATCACCCATTGTAAAATTCAATTTGACCCACAGAAAATTCCTAGTGAAAGGAGAAACTGACTGTATCCTGTGTATAAACATACATCTAGACAAACTGACCTCTATGCATACAACTTTTGGGAAATCATTGTAATTTCACAGATTTGATGCACATTTAATATATAACAAATACTATGAGAACATAAAACCACATAAGGAGACATTTCATTTTGAAATTCACAGTAAAATTTCAAGATTCACCAAATTATTGAAGTTGGAAGAAATTCAGTGTGGAGTAATAGATAATGATGTGAACTTGGAAATTGATGCATTCCATACTGCTATAAATGTAAATAAGAGAGTCACAACAAAAACATTAAAATGAGAGGAGTCAGAAAAATCACAGATTGGGTTTTCAGTTCTTTTGGGAAAACACCCAGAAGGGGAATAGCTGGTTTAAATGGGATTTCCAGTTCTAGCTTTGAGAGGAGTCTGCACATTGATTTCCATAGAGGTTGGACCAGTCTAAATTCCCAACAGCAGTCTACATTCCCCACAGCCTCTCCAGCACTTGTTATTAGTTGAATTTTTTATAATAGCCATTCTTTCTGGGATGAGATGGTATCACAGTGCTGTTTTAATTTGCATTTCTTGAATAGTCAGTGTTATGGAACATTTCTTCATGTATTTATCACTTATATTTCTTTTTCTGAGAAGTATGTATTCATCTCATATTCCTATTTTTAGATTATATCTTCAAACTGGTGGGGGGCTAACATTTTTAGTTCTTTATATTTTCTACATAGGTCTTTGTTTGAGCGCTTATTAATTAAGATTTTTTCCCATTTGTGTGTTGCTTTTCACTCTGTTGGTGACTTCTTTTGACATGCAGAAACTTCTCAATAAGATGAGATCTCAGTTGTTGATTCTTCGTAGTGTTTCCATGCTGTTTGGTTTGATTCATGAATTGTGTACCTATCCTTCAAAATTTTCACCTCCTTTGTCTTCCAGGAGATTTAGTGTTTCTGTTTTAATGTTTAGATCTAAAATATCATATCATAATGACATTTGTGCACCAATGTTTATAGCAGTACAATTTGTCATAATCAAATATTAGTAACAACCAAAATGCCTATCACCTGAGGAATGGTTAAAAAAGATGTGGCGTTTTAATACAATGGAGCATTACTCAGCTATTAAGAAAGACAAATTCAAAGACTTTATAAGTAATTGGATATAATTAAAAGCTATACACACAAGTGAAATAAATCAGACACACATATGTAAAGATGATATTGTCTCCTCAGTGTAAGAATCTGAAAGAAGAAATAAAACCTGTAAAGCACAATAGATATAGCAAAACAGAGAGAAACTGAACTTAAAGATTAAACAATGAAGATGAGAGAAAACCATCCAAGTATGTGTACAGAATGGCTGAAATGAATGATTAATAGTTCTTATCAGTTTTTTGAAAATAGCAGTTAGTATGTAGAATTTTTCACCTTGACTAACATTATATGCTGTTATCTGCAATAATGTAATGCCATTGAGTATAACAGTGTATAGACAAAAACCACATGTGAAGACTCTCATCTTGGTCTTCTAAATGTGTACCATTTCTAATGTATTATCACTTACTATTATGCTCTCAATAAAAAAAATTTTTAAAAAGAAAAATCCAAAGGCAAGAAATAATTAAGATTTTCTGAAAGCAAGTGATAATACTGAATAATTTGTCCAATCGCATAACTGTATCTCTTAATCTGAGCAACGGATTTCATGATAAAATATATAATAGAACAACCATTGTTAATTAGCCATTCTTATTTTGAATCTGTAACAAGTATATTGTTGCATGTTACACTGTTTCTCTCTTTGTTTCTGCTATTTGTTTTTGCTTTTGTATTTACTATTCAAAATAAAATAAAATAAAATTTTAAAAAATAACACATTGTGGAAATTTTTGACTTTTTTTCTTAATAATCAGTTTAGATATGGGGTTTGGAGGAAGAAGACTGCATTTCTAGAATTTAGGAGGCTGAAGCAGGAGGATTGCCAAGAATTTGAGGCCAGCATGGGATACTCAGTGAGTTGAAAGCTAGCCTGGACTACATAGCAAAATATTATCTTGATAATAATAAAATAATATTAATAATAATAATTCTAGATACAAAACACTTAAATTTTTGAAATGATGAAAACTTTAGTTTGTGAAATATTGTCAGTATAATTTTAAGTTCAAAGACACTATAAGAACATTGAGGAAAGAAGACAAGTGTATAAATTATTGTGCATTAATATAAACTTGAAAGTGAACTGTTTATGAGCTTTTTCCCTCCCAAGAAATTAACAGTTCTGGAAAACCCTGGGTAATCTCACAATCGGCCATATTCATAACAACTGGAAAATTAAATCAGTATAAAATTTTGGCATGCCTAAAAGCGTTTGGAAATAGTATCCCTCCCTGAAAATCTGGCTAGTCACAGGTTACTGGAACCATATAATAGTTAGGAAATATGGCCTCCTCCTGCTGATTTAATTTCTAAATCAGAACATAATAATTTTGGAATACCCAAAATGCTCTTGGAAGGTCACCGTAGTGGAGTGATTTGGAACAACTTTAAAATATCTGAAATGGAAGCACTGTCCAAATTTTGATACTGTATCAAAACCTCAAGTTTCAAAATATGTTCCATGATAGCGCTTATGAATGCTCTCATCATTACACTTTTAAAATTTACATAATTGTATAGTTTGTGTGATCTATGAAATTTATAGTTGCTTAATTTATCATCCACCTATCCATCTAACACACTCTTTAAAGTAAAAGGAGCACTATAGTATTTGAAATACAAGCAGAAATGGAGGCTTGCAGGCAAGTCTATTTGCCTGATGAACTGAGTTTAATGTATAGACATGATATTAGGACAGGGTAGCAGACAGAAAATCTGAATCTGTGTTAGAGGAACATAAACACGGAGGAATAACAGAGAATGCGTTGGCTTGTAACTTGAGCTCTTCCACTCACCCCACACAACACACACACAAAGTCACATATGGCGATACTGCTGGCCTGAAGTATTAGTATGTTGAGAAGCAGGCCTTTATTTGCCTGAGTATAGATGCACACACATTCTGGGAAGCTCATCAGGCTTAATAATACTGCTACATATTTTTTGGATTCACATTCTTGCTGTCCACAGGTTGGAAAGAAATGGACATATATTCCTTACCCAGTCTTTTGGTTTGGGGGGAAGGGAGGTAAGGACAATGGTAAATAGAAAGATAGCACATCCATCTCAACTCTGTTTCAGTTCCACACCTTACCTTTGCAAGGAAGAACAATACATTTTAGAATGGTTTATGAAGGGAAAAGAGTAATAGTATTTGCTAAAAGCATTTATTTTTTTTAAATGCTGGGCCAGCAAGATAGCTCAATGGTCTAAAATGCCTGATTAGGCAAGGGTGCAGGGACAGTGGTTTGATCCCTGGCACCACGTGCCATGCCAGCCCAGTCCCCAGAGTGAGCTGAGCCAGAAAATAAATAAATAACATGATTTAGATAAACAATTTCTGATGTGTTTTTCTCTTCTTTCCTAAAATAATTTTAATTACTATTAAGAGAGTTAATTATGAAAAATAGGGCCAGTCAGATAATTCCATGGACTAAAGCCCTTGCTTAGGCAGAGTCCAGCAACTGGAGTTTGATGCCCGCATGTCGTATCAGCTCTGCATCTGGGGCAAGATGAAATGGCAACTGAGACTGGGCGTGGTGGCATGAGCCTGTAATCCCAGCACTTGGGAGGCTGAAAACGGGACGACCACTACTGGTACAATCTGTGTAGTGAGACCCTGTAGACTCTGTATTAAGTGCATTAAAAAAAGAAAAGAAAGAGAAAAATTAGCCATTGCAGTAATTTCACACTTTGTCTTCAAAATATGACTTTAAAATGATTGTCCTAAAATATTAAGTTGACTGAAGGGTACAATAGTGCCAATTCTTCCAATATTTTTCTCTTAACCTTTAATGTTGAGATAATTTATATGAAAATAAAGTTGCAAAATTAGTAGATTTACTTTAATTTATTATGCATATTCACTTTAACGGAACCACACTTTCTAGGTTTCTTCCAGAAAACTGCCTATCTATATGTAACGTATTGAAACTGGAGTTTTATCTTTCACATCATATAGAAATTAGTTCAAAATGGACAACAGACTGGAAACTTTGAAATTGCCAGAAGAAAACATGTGGAGGACACTTGAAATTGTACATACAGGCAGACTTTCCAAAACAGCCTCCAATGGTACAGGAAATAACAGCAAAATCAATAATATCAGGAAATAAGATTTGAAAGCTTCTAAAAAGCAAACAACAAAGTGAAAACAGCCTACCAAACAGGAGAAAAAAAATAGTAGGTACTCTGCAAACAGAGTATTCATTTTGAGACTACGGACAGAATGAAAAATCAGAATTTAAAACCAAAAAAACAAAGAGAATATTCAGATAGCCTAGTCAATAGACGAGCAACTGAACTGAGCTGCTCTGTCTCAAAAGATGAACATATGATCATTAAGTACATAAGAAAAGAAGTTCAGCATGTTTAGCAATTAGTGGAACGCAAATCAAAGCCTTTCAATAGTTCTATTTCACCTAATCAAAAATAAAATGGTGAATCAATAACCGCAGTTGAGTATGGGAAGAAAAGGAACAATTCTATACTTTTGGAGGAAATATAAATTCATACTGCCACATTGATATGGCAATTTTTCAAAAACCTTAAACTATCATCTCACCCAGTAATACACTTCGTGGTACATAACTGAGAGATATAAAGTCCACACAAAAACACCTACACATCCTTGCTTGCTGTGAAACGATGTGCGATAGCCAGCACACAGAATCACTGGGTGTCCATCAACAGATAAGGAAAATGCGGTGTACATTTACAGGGGAGCATTATTGAGCTGTAGAGAGCAATGAAAATTTACAGCTTCCAGAAAAATGAGTAGAAGAGGGATTATCATGTGAAATTAAGTAACCCAGAGTCAGAAAGAACCATAGTTCCCTGATAGGTGGAACCTGAGCAACATCAGCACCACCAACAACAAAGACAACATGAAAACAGAAGGGAAATATTAGGCAAGAGTGAAGGAACGGTGGGAGGGAAAGTAATGCAATAGTGGTGACGGACATGATTGAAATATACGCTGATATGAAAATGCTACATTTGAACCCAATAATCTGTAATATTAATAATCTCTAAAATTTACATTAAAATAAATCAACTATACCAGAAAAAAGTGATGTCTTCATTTATTGAGTTTTATATATTTAATTGTATGGTTTTATATAGTGAACTTTTTCAGAATTAAATTCCTTTAAAAAACTTTATAGAAAACAATAGGCATGATCACATTATACTCTATATTCTGTACAATATACAGAAATAACTATACTATTTTATTTTTTATTTTTTATAGCTATACTATTTTAATGTCATACTTTATTTGAATTTAAATTTTACTTTGAATGGGTTCAATGTTGATATCAAATAGCAATGTTAATATATCTGAGACTCCAATCTACCACTCTTTATACAAACTATTTTTCACCTCACAGTTTCAGCCTGTGTAAGAGCTAAGTCAATGCACATCTCTGGAGTTTAATGCCACAGTATCATTATATCATGCTTAAATGACACTGGTATTTTGTTATTATTTTAATTTTTTAGTATGTGTTAAAAAATTTACATGGTTACAGTTGTGTGTGGATTTGGCTCATGGGCATTATGCGTCTTAATCCCACTTGCCATCCCCGATCCCTTTCTTGACTGCCCTCTCACCCATCCTTTGGCCGCTTCCTTTCTCTTGTGCCTATTAGCAGTACCTCATTTTTTGTGTGGAGTAAGCACATATGTGTCATATATTCCAATTTCTTTATCTCTTGGTCATTTTCTTCCTCTCTCTATCTCCTTTCTATTTAAAATTCTATCCTCCCACTTCTTATCTTTTGTTTTTCTCTTTATTTTTATCCTAGCTTTACAATATAAGAGAAACGGTGCAATATTTAAGGCAATATTGGGTCAGGGAGATAGCTCAGCAGCATAAGCACCCTCCCGGGAAGCACAAAATCCTGAATTTCATTCTCATTACAAGAAAAAAAGCAACAACAAAACAAATAACTGATATACTAATGTGCCTTGTTCATTTCATTCAACCATGTGGTCTCAAGTTGCATTCATTTGCTATCAATTTGTATTACCACATGTTGATGATATGTAATAATTATAATCATCTTCTGCAATTAAATGTACAATTATGCCGGGCGTGGTGGCGCATGCCTGTAATCCCAGCACTAGGGAGGCTGAGGCAGGAGGATTGTTGTGAGTTCGAGAACAGCCTGAGCTACAAAGTGAGCTTAAGGCCAGCCTGAACTGCACAGTGAGACCCTGTCTCAAAAAGACAAAAAAAAATAAAATAAAATAAAAAATAAAATAAAAATAAAAAAATAAATGTACAATTACATAATATTATAAAATAATTTGTACGTACCACAGGCACAGACCTAATATTCAAACATTAGCATAGAGGGAAAAATGCAGGGATACAGTCCTGTATTAGCATGTTTAAGTTATATATTTCAACAACATATGTGTTCACTTTATATTTCACATACTGGCAGAAAATTTTTCACAATAATTCTTCATGATTTTTTATTGATGGGAATCTATAGGGTTATCTCCTCCTTCACGCATTATATTGTTAATTAATACTATGTTACTTTAATGATTATAAAAAAAGAACATTAATTTTTTCTGAAAAGTGATTTAATCTTTGTTAATTTTGTCTATTATAATTTTTCATTCTGCAGGACTTTCTGTTCATATTTTTAAGTTATATTTGTTTATAATCCCCTTTTCCTGAATTCTTTGAAATAATTACCTGTTTTTTTTAAATTTTATTTTATTGAAGAACAAACAGCAATGAGACAGTTTCAAATGAAATTAGTAGGACATATTCAACAATTAATGCATTGCACATTGTTTTTGTAGTGACTTTTTATCGTAAAAGGTGTATCCATGATACTCTATCTACAAACACTATTAAAACAGATGCCTCTGATCAATGAATTAAAAGAATGTAGCTGTATACCTATCCTTTTTTTAAAGCTGAATTATAGTACAGTTTCAATAATTAATACTTTTTATATTGTTATCTTCCTAGTGGTTATCCACAGTACAAGAAGAAGACAGGATATCCTGTCCAAATACTATTGCAACTCTTTCTTCTCATAGAATTACACAAAAGTACTGCATATTTATCCTAACTGGACTGTTTATACAAACACAGAATAGTTTGTCCTTTGTGTCCCCCATTTCTTGTTTAGTCCTGTCAAAGATGGGTTTTCTATTTTCATTCAATTATTATAGGTGCTTGAATTCACCAAGACAATCTAGCACAGTCCAGCAGTCCACAATAAAAGTGGTTTATCTGAAGAAGCTATGGGTTAGAGCCATTTATAGCTCAGCTTAATATTATGGCCTTATTTTATATACCTCACTTTTATACTTTTCTGTTGGATGGTTAAGACCAAGATAGAGCAAGACCTATATAATAAAAAAATGTAACATTTGTATCTGATGAGGTGAGTCAAGTCCCCTCGGGGTTCCTCCTATAACCCTATACCTCACTCTGTAGATCTTCGGCAGTGTCAGTCACATGGATGAGCCACAACCATTGCTTGAATAATTTGCTCTCTGTGACAGCATGAAAGAATATTTTCTCTCCATGTGTCACTCTTCAGGCACACTATGGATCATTGATCACATTACTCTGTGGCTCCATAATCTCTTGATTAGAAAATTTGGGGCACAACTGAGTTTCATGATGCTACAGTACAGGTTCTCATATGTCCTGAGTCTTCACTGACCTTGAAAGGCTAGGGCCAAAATGTTGGGTGACCTTGCAGCCCTTCCATTTCTCTAATTTTTGATCTGAAAACTTAAGTTGTTAACCATCAAGAAGAGAAGCTGATTGTTACTCTGCAACATATGCAGGTCAGTTTACCCCCACTATCTGACTAAATTCTTTTTAGTTGTTGTTATACCTTTCTATTTGTATTTCTTCTTTTGATTTCTTATATTAGGAAGACTATACAATATTTGCACGTGTATGTCTGGTTTATTTCACTTATGAGTATATGGTCAAGTGGCATCCACTTCAATATAAATGCTTCATTCTTTATAGCTGAGTAATACTCCTTTGTATAAAAATATCATATATTTTTCAACCATTCCTCATGTGATGGGCATCTTGGTTGTTTCCAAGATTTTGCTATCACAAATTGTGCTGCTATAAATATAGGTAAACATATATTACTATGATATGATGTTTTCAGTTCCTCAGGGAAAATTCCCAGTAGGGAGATAGCTGGCTTGAATGGGATTTCCAGTCCTATTTTTGTGAGGAGTCTCCACACTGATCACCAAAATGGTTACAGCAGTCTACATTCCCAACAGCAGTGAAGAAGCGTTCATTTTCCCCACATCCTCTCCAACATTTGTTGTTAGTTGATTTCTTTATGATAGCCATTCTTTCTGGAGTGAGATGGTCTCAGTGTTGTTTTAATTTGCATTTCACAGATAGCTAGCAATGTGGAGCATTATTTTCATATATTTATTGGCTTCCTTAATTTCATCTTCTGAGAAGTGTGTATTCATCTCAGATGCCCATTTCTGAATTGGGTCTTTAAATTTGAGGGCCCTAATGTATCTTAGTTATTTATAAATTCTAGACAGCAGACCTTTGCCTGAGTGCTTATTAGTTAACTTTTTTTCGAAATTTGTGGGTTGTTTCGAAATAAATTTCAATTTATTGAAAGTTTCTTTTGACATGCAAACACTTCTCAGTAAGCGTTGATCCCAGTTCTTAATTCTTTCTAGTGTTTCCCATGAGAGTACATGTTTGTTCATGAACTCTTTGCCTACCCCTATGTCTTCAAGAGTTCTTCTTACTTTCTCTTCAGGAGATTGAGTGTTTCTGTTTTAGTGTTTAGATCTTTAATCCATTTTGACTTTAGTTTAGTGCATGGTGATAGAGCTGGGTCAAGTTTTGGTTGAAATAATTACCTCTTTCT
Source organism: Ctenomys sociabilis (assembly GCA_004027165.1). Lineage (NCBI taxonomy): Eukaryota > Metazoa > Chordata > Mammalia > Rodentia > Ctenomyidae > Ctenomys > Ctenomys sociabilis. The sequence goes on from PVKA01036400.1 coordinate 18,215, forward strand.
TATCTTTTTTGCCTCTATCCCTTCTTCTCTCTTCCTCTTCATTTCTTTTCCTCTTCATTGTCTTTCTCTTCTCAGGACTTTTTAATTTCTTAATTTTGTTAGTCATTTTTTGTTTGTTTGTACTGGAAATTGAACTCAGGACCTTGCATTTCCCAGGCAGGTGCTTACATTTCTGAGCTGTCTCTCTGCTCCAACTTGTTAATACTAATTGTCATTTTCAAATATATTTTCATGTTAAAATTGCTTCTTTCTCATAAGCATTCAATTTTGAAATGATTTTAAAATTAAAAATCATTTTCATTTCTTTTCTAATTTTTACTTTGATTCCTTGACTATAAGATTTGCTTAACTTAAATATATTTGATGATTATCTCTATTCAGCGATTTAATTTTGCAAGTGAGATAAATTGATTTTCTTTTCTTTTTTTTTTTTTTTTTTTTTTTTTTTTTTTTTTTTTTTTTTTTGTCTTTTTGAGACAGGGTCTCACTGTGCAGTTCAGGCTGGCCTTAAGCTCACTTTGTAGCTCAGGCTGGTCTCAAACTCACAACAATCCTCCTGCCTCAGCCTCCTGATTGATTTTCAACTAATAAGTATAATGTATATGTATTAAGTTAGCTCCTACTGAATTGTTTTACTAGAATCTGGTTTCTCTATATGTGTTTGTTGGCAAATATAAAATTTTAGATTGTCTTTATATTTTAGTGTATCAAAAATTCATAATTGAGCATTTTAACCATGAGCAAGCCATGCTAGATGATGTGCTATAAACTTCTAAGTCTACTCTTCTTAAGATGGATGAGTTCTTTCAATAATTGTCAAACAAAAAGTTACCAGAATTTATTAGGCTCTGACACTGCTTCATTCATCTACTTAAAGATCTTATTTTAAGAAATTACATATTATCCTTTAAGCCCAAGGAATATCTTCTAATCTACACTGAGTTCTCATTTCCTCCGTCACCATAATGAGCAGCAAGAGTGCAGCTAAGATCGGGCTTCTCTGGCTGGGGCGTGATGGACACTGCTCTCCTCCCTGAAAACCCATCACTATTCACACTCCAATCTCAGCAATTATAATAACCCAGGACCCCCTGTGTACGTACAGTTTAACTGTCAGATGATAAAAGAAGGAAAAGAACATCAAGTTCCTCAGAAACTTCCGCTCATCTGCCTTGTTTAGGTCACTGCTTTATAGTCTTGAACCAGAGCTGCTTAGGAGCCTTGAACTTGGAAACTTCCTTCATCCAGTGAGTGCTGAGTTTGCTTTGATTCTGCTTTGATTCCTCATTCACCTGATATACTACACAAAAAAGAAACAAAAGATGCAAGCAAAAATGAATCAAGTTATATCACGTTCAGGTGCAAATTCTTTGTGTTGAAGATGATCACTATGTATATCCAAAATGTACCAATAACACATATAACAAATTTAGGTGATTTCTATACTATGGGAATAGGTGTATCCCACACCCTTTGTGGCTCAGACTCTTTCCATTTATCCTTTCTATATCAAATCTCTGTAATTTTTAGTGATATAAACATTCCATTTCACTTTGGTTTTATTATGATTCTTATGGGTCAAGATTAGGTGGATGGCAATATTTTATGGTATTTCATGCAGCTTTATGGAAACAGTGGCTCTACTATATTTTGCTGACAGTTTAATCCCCTGTGCAGTGTTACTAACACATGAACAAAGGCAACACTGATGATTGTATATGGAATTATCTCATAGCCTCACTTAGAACTTCATTGAGAAACAAATGTTCTGTCATATGCAATCAATTTGATACAGAAACTGAATTCTTCATTTCTGATACTACACTTAGCAGTGGATATATAAAATTGAAATACTTTTTCAATCATCTTTGAGCATTGAACATTTTTGTCCAAAGTAAAAATCATTCCTTCCAGTGTAAAGAGAGGTGATACTTCGGGACAAGAATGTCTTTCACAAAAATTTCTGAATTAATTAGAGACAGGTTATCCAGCAGAGATTTACCTATGATCCTTCAAACAAGAATATGAATATTAACAATGTATCAGTAAAGCCTACTTCTTTACTCAGAAATCCTATCTTTAAAAACAATTCTCCAAGGCCTAGGTATGAAATATGTGATTTTATTTTTAAAAATGGTAAAATTTAATTGAGGTAAATAGTACTTATATTCTTGCGTGTGCTGAACCCATTATGCTTCTTGATAATACAAAATTAACAAAACGTGTTTATATATGGGTAGTATGTGCACGTGAAATATGTGTGTATATGTTTAGATCTCATTGAGGGTGACAAACATGCTCTGGTAAGTACCATAGAGGACAGTAGGCAATTTTTAAAATATCAATAAATTCTGACACAGATTTTTAAGGGAACATGATAAACAGAAGATTATGTATTTGATTCTGTGCTCTGTTTCCCATGGGTGTCATAGGTGTTTGGGATATCTCATTTCTACTAATTTGGTTTTCATAGGCTGAGGCCCACACTCTTTATTGTGCGTCTTTTAAACAACTGTCTAACAAAAATGTGAAAGTGCTCATATTAGTTACCTAGAGAAACAAAATCAATATGCAACAAACTAAGCTTACCTCTATACTTTAGTGTCTAATTATCTCTATCTTTTTTTAATGTATTGGTTTATTGCAGGATCTCACTATGCAGTGAGACTTGTGAGCCTCCCACTTTCAGCCTCCCCAGCACTGGGATTGCAGGCATGCACCGCTACAGACTCTGGCTGGTTCAGCCTACCCTGGGGGCAAGGCTGGCACAGTATGTGGTGCTGGGCATCAGACTTCGGTCCCTGAGCTTGCCTAAGCAGGCACTTTAGTCCACTGAGCTATCTCATTGGCCCTAGTTATATTTCTTAATACGTGTTTCACATGATTATCGATTTGAGAATTCTCCTTCAGGCAGTTGGTGATACAGTGAAATCATGTTATGGCCCAAAGAATCAGTAAGGCTGAGAGTACAGTTTTAGTCCAAGGACACTGAAGACAAGAGATAACATCAAAATAGTCAATGGAAGGAATATATTCTTCTATCTTCCACCTTTTGTTCTACACAGGCTTTTGACATATTTGATAATATTCATACATATCCTAATTGCAACCTGTTTAATAGTCCATTAATTCAAATACAAAATTAATAAAAAAAATTCCATTCAAAAGTAGTTTTTCATACAGCACTATAATAATAATGTTGTACTCCATGTCTTAGATAAGATTATACAAAATTAATCATTTTCAATGTAATTATATAAATTATTTATTGAATATCACAATAGAATGTTAAAATGCAAGTCTACAAGTATTTAACATTATCTGAAATAAAAACATAGAATCTTCTAAAACAAACACATACAAAAAGGCCTGAGGATTTAGTTCAAGGATATAGCACTTGCCTGGCAAGCATGAGATCATGAGTTTGATATCCAGTACAGAAGAAATAAAATTAAAATTAAAATATAAAATATACATGGATTGGACTAGAAACAAGAGACAGAATGCTAGCATCTTTATTTCCTACCACAAATATTTTATGTACTCATTTACAAGCAAATCCTTTATAGGAATAGCATGTCTACTGTAAGAACACTAAGAAAATAAAACTCCACT
>PVKA01036401.1:0-21827 GCA_004027165.1 Ctenomys sociabilis
TTATTTAGAGGACAATATGTAGACATGATTTCATGTCTGAATAACATTAGTACAAAACTTTCTTCTCACTCAACTTAGAGAAAGTAGCTATATATCCTACCTTGTATATACATTTGTATATATTATTTTTTACAAGAAAATCATCCTTCATTTATAAACGTTTTATAATCTTGTTTTGTCAGAGATGACTGTTCCATTGTAGTTAGAGAAGTTTTATTTGGAGAAGTCTTTAAAGGACCTTTTCATACCTGCTGCCAGTCCAAATACTGTAGGTACTTGAATTCAGTAAAATAATCCAATATACTCCAATAGTCCTTAATAGCACTGAGATACTAGCACAAGAGGCAATTGTCCAAAGTTGTTAACTTGAACCTTTACAATTCAGCATATTAATACAGATTTACTTTTTTAAAACTCATGCTTACAATTTTCTGCTGGATGGTTAAGACCAAGTTAAAGCAAGACCTGTATAACTAAAATGTAACTTTTACTATCTGATAAGGTCTGTCAAATCCACTAGGATTTACCCTAGAACTATGTACAACACCTTTTAGATCCTTTGTCAGTGTCAGCCATCTGGTTGAGTCTAGGCCATTGCTTGACCAATTTGTTCTCTTTGAATGTTTGAGAGAATTTTTTTTCTCTCTGAGTGATTCCCCTAAAGCACACTATGCATCGTTGAGTACTTTCTTCTGTGGCCCCATAATCTCTTTGATCAGAAAATTTGGGACACTGCTAAGAGACGCTCTGCCGTGACATCCTGTAAAGAAAAGCTATTCGATGCCAGTTCTATCTTTTCTGCTTCAGAGTAAAATCTGGTCATTGGCACTATGTGTCCCGTAGCAGAATGTACATGTATAGCTTGCTAAAAGACATTTTAAAAGGTTATGTGATAAGTACATAGCATCTGATGAGTTTTTCCAAAACTGGTATAACATATAGCAACTACAGAGTCAATAATTGTACATGTTTTCTGAACATAAAAGGAATGAATGAGAACTAGTCCCTGTTACATAGTCTATGAACATTTATATACACTGGTAAATGTGTACTTAACCTTCCCTGAAGATAATACATCATTCTAATAAACACTGTGAAGTGGTGGCTAGAAATTAGAAAACTGAATTTTAATTCACAGATTAATGAGGTGCTAATGTATCTTTATTGGAATGTAAGGATTAATAGAAATGGAATGGATTTGAAATTTGAAAGCTTTTGTGAATAAATGCTATTATGATGTCAAACCTGTTGCCCAAAGTGAACAGGTTTTAACTATCATATGGAAGTTCCATAGCACAATTAACATTTTAAACTTTTCTGAAACCAAAAAGAAACTTTTATTTCATTCTATTTACTTATTTCATAGGAAAAAAATTATAGTTTGTTCTCTGGTAATATTCCAAATACTTTGGCAATTTTTTTTTTTTACCTACTTTTGTTCTACTGGTCTGGAGACTCCACAGGAATAGAAAATGAAGTCATCAATCATTTTCAACATAACTTTTACTATGGGACAGTCACTTCAGATAAAACAGATTGAAATTCCTTTATCAAGGAATGGAAACATTTTTCTTTTCTTTTACTTAGGTTGGTGGAAACCTTTGTTTTTAAGGACATATTCATATTCATAATGCTTATATAACGTGTGAAATTGGTACAAATGCACACCATATCTATTTTATTCTTTCCTTCCTTTACCCTTATCTCTTTATCACCTCTCTTGAGAGAGATCTGTCTGCTTCCTTCACATTATTTATCTTCAATTTGCTCTTTATTTATATTTTGCATTTCCCATGTAAAAGAAACCGTGAGATATTTAACCCGTGTGTCTGATTCATTTTACTTATTTTGTGGCCCAAGGTGTATCCATTTTCATAAAATGGTTCACATTTATCTTTCTCTCTGGCAGAGCAGCACTCCATTGTGTAGAAATACCACATTTTCTTCATTCATTCCTCTGTTTTCAGGGCTTAGGTGTTCTGAATTTTGCTGCTATTAGCATGGATACACCCCCAATTGTGGTATAATGGGTTTAACACTTAGAGGATGATCGACAGCAGAAAAACTAGGTTCACTGGGATTTATTGGTTTTTTTAGTTTTCTAAAAATCATCCATACTGACTTTCACAGTGCTGGTGTAAACATGCAGTTCCACCAGCAATGGAGAAATTTACCTGTCTCCCTCAGCCTTTCTGATATTTGTTATTGTTTGACTTGTTAATGTTAACTGTTCGTTCTCAGTGCAGTTTTAATTTACACTTCAGAATAGCCAACCATGTTGAGTATTTTTCTTTTCCTGTATTTTTGGATGTTTGTATTTCTTCTACTGAGAAATGGATATTCATTTCAAATTTCCATTTGTAATTGAATCTTTAAATTTAGAGGGTCTAATATTTTAGCTCTTTATATATTTGAGGTATTAGCCTTTTCTCTGAGGAGAAGTGACTGGGAATATTTTGGCACATTTTGTAGACTTTCTTTTCACTTTGCAGTTTTCTTGGCCATACAGACGATTTTTAATTTGATGTAATCCCATTTGTTGATTCTTGTCATTATATTTTCTGTAACTGGAGCTTTAATCAGAAATCATTGCCTGAACTTATGTCTTCAAGAGTTTTACCTATTTTTTCCAGCAGATTAAGAGTTTCTATTCTAACATTTAAATCGCTGATCTATTTTGATTTTAGTTTATAGGAAGAGTTAGGGGTATGGAGATAAAACTCTGGCATGTGGATATCTGTTTCTCAGAACCATTTTTAAAGATAATATCTTGGATTCTTGGTCAAATTCCTTTTGTTTTCCTTTCTCAAACATGTGTGTTTCTCAGTGTTCAATATCCATAATTCTTTTCCTTCTAGTCCTCCTTTTTTTTTAGAGAGAGTCTCATTATATAATTTAAACTGACTAAGTGGTCTAGGCTAGCCTAGAAATCACAGAAATCTGCCCTCCCCTGCCAGAGTCCATGACCTGCCTAGTATGGGACCATCTGCACACTCATGGGAACCTCCTCTAGCAGATAGGCCTCCTGTGGAACCCTGCAGCAGAACTCCCTGCACAGAAGCTAGGTGCAAGATGCACCCAGTTAATACAGGAGCTGAACATCTTGCCAGAGGGCCTCAGCAGGTTCACTACCAAGGGATGCAGCAGGAAGAAGCTAAGGACAGCAGGCAGACACTAAGCTAGGCACATCTGGTTAAGTTCGAACATGGTAAATCCACACCCAGAAAATGAGATGCTTTGCTAGACCTAGATCTATGAGAGCACCTTCTTCTTTCTCTCTTGATTGAGAAAGGGAGCAATAGGTAACCAGGATGAACCAGTCTGCCTGGAATACCCTATGTACATGAAGGGAAGATGATCAGACAGAATTTAGGGAAACTAAATAAAAATTCCCAATTTAATATCTGATAAGCTACACAGACCTAACATTTGCTCTCATTGTCTAAAATACAAACCTATTAGTTACAAAAGTTTGTCCACTGCTAAATATCACTACACATTATTATTGTTCCTAATTATAATTCTGTAGACTCTAAACTGCAATTGTCATAACCACATAATCTCTAATGGATAAGAATTTTTGTAGGTACTAAGGAAATAGCAGCACTAAAACTGTACACCAAAAGTCAGAGGACAGTGCTGCACAAAATAATAAATGGAAGGAACAAAATATTGTCTCCTTCCCAAGCCCACCCAAAACAAATGCAGTACACACTAGCATAGAAGAAAATTAAATCTATCACCCTGAAAACTCCCTGAAATCTCTGAATTGATAGCCTCTGAAGTAAAGAAGCAAATGCAGAAAAGTAGGGGAAATCAGTTCATAAAAAAATCTCTGAAGTTAAAAAAAATGATAACTATAATGAAAGAATTACTAAGTGCATCTGAGGAAGACACTGATAAAAATGTAGGAGAACAGAAAAATGATGGAATCCTTGAACAAGCAATATAGGAAAAAAATAGAATGCATGAAGCAGGTTCAAAGAGATACACAATAAGTTAAAACTTCAGTTACAAGATGGAAAATCCGTTTGAATGAAAGTAAAGATAGACTTTCAGATTTGAAGACAATATTGCAGCTAGTGAGAAGGTAAGAAGAAATCTCTTAAAAACAACTAGGATGGAAGAAAAAATAATTCACATCTGCAAGACAAAGCAAAGATGAACCATGTAAGAATAATAGTTATTGATGAGAAAAAAGGAGTCAACACAAATGATATAAAAAGAATATGGGCAGAATTATAGCAGAAAACTTCCCAAATATGAGGAAACAATATGATATTCTAGTAACAGAAGCATATAGAACTCCAAATAACATCAACTCTATTAAAAAAAAAAAAAAAACACCAGGTATATAATAATCAAGATCGCAGAAATCCAGGATAAGAACAATACAGCAAAAGCCACAACAGAAGAAATAGATCACATTTAAAGGAAAATCCAGGGGCCGGGGAGATGGCTTAGTAGAATAAGTGCTCTCTGGCAAGCACAACGGTCTGAGTTTAATCCCTGGTTCCACAAAACATTAAAATAAAATAAAAATTAAAATAAAGGAAAACCCATCAGAATAAAGGCAGAATTCTCTTTACATACCATGCAGTCAAGAAAAGAATGCAGTAAAGTACTTCAAGTCCTCCAAGAAAGCAAATTCAAACTGAAACTTCTAAACCCTGCAAAACTCTATTTCATGTTTGATGGAACAGTGAAAGACTTCTATGATAAACAAACAACTAAAACTTTTGTGATGACAAAACCAACCCTACACAGACTACTAAAAGGTATTTTAGAGAGGGTCCAAAATGACTATAACTTCACAAATGACAACTGAAAGAAACACACACACACACACACACACACACAAACACAGAAGAAAAAAGGGTATACAATAGCAGGAGAACAACATGTCAATCATAAGTCAATACATCTCAAGTATAACCATCAATGCAAATAGATTCAATTCATGAATTAAAAGAAATAGACTGGCACAGTGGATTAGGAAACAAAATCCAACAATATTCTGTATACAAGAAATACATTTAACTTATAAAGAAATTCATATCCTGAAAGTCAAAGGGTGGAATACAATATTACATGCCCCAGCAACTCAGAAAAAAAGCAGGGGTAGAATTGCTGTTCTCAGACAGTCTCAACTTCAAACCAAGAATGATCAAATGAAATAAATAAGGCCACTACATATTGGTTAGGGGGAAAATCCAAGGAACAGATAATGCTAGTAAGTATGAATGCACCCAACACAGGAGCACCCAACTACATAAGACACATCTTAGTCAGCATGAAAAATCTAATATCCAACCACACAATCTTATCAGGAAACCTTAATATCTGCTTATCCCAAAAGATAGGTCAAGCAGACAAAAAAATAAAATAAAATAGCAGAAAAGCAGCAGAACTGCACCAGAACTTGGAGAAAATGGACTTGGTGGACATTTAGAGACTGTGCCACCCAACCACAGCTAAACATACATATTTTTCAGCTGTACATGGGACATTCTGTAAGAAAACAAAAAATATCCCATGTATATTATTTGACCACCGTGCATTGAACCTGGAAATGAATAGCAAAAGAAACCACAAAAAACCAATAAATACTTGGAAATTAAACAATACCCTCCTCAGCAACCAATGGATTGCAGATCAAATTAAATAAGAAATTAAACAATATCTACAATTCAATGAAAATTCAAGCACAGCTTATCAGATATTATGGGATTCAATGAATGCAGTGTTTAGAGAGAAATTTATTGCTGTAAACTCACACATTAGGAATACAGAACAGGAATAAATAAATACGCTAATGCTACACCTTTCTTTCTAAAAAAAAAAGAAGCGCACACCAAACACAAAGCCCAACGTTGGGAGGAAATTTTAAAGATTAGAGCAGAAATTAATGCAATTAAGAAAAAGAAAACAATACAAAGAATTAACAAATCAAAAATCCAGTTCTTGGAAAGATTAAATAAAATCGACAAGCCCCTGGTAAACCTCATCAAAATCAGCAAAGAAAAATCTCAAATTCAAGTAATCAGGAAAAAAAAGGGTGAAATTATCACAGACCCTATGGAAATTAGGAAGATCATCAATAGCTATTTTGAGACTCTTTATTCTCACAGATTTGAAAACACAGAACAAATGGTCAGATTCCTAGAAAGGTACAAATTACCAAAACTGAATCAAGAAGATATAAGAACTCTTAATAATCCAATAACAGCCAATGCAATTCAAAATATAATAAAAAATACAAAGAAAAGCCCAGATCCTGATGGATTCACAGCTGAATTCTACAAGAAATTTGCAGAAGATATAATCCCAATACTCCTCACAGAAATCCTCCTGCCTTTGCCTTCTATGTACTGAGATTACAGGCAGGCACCACCATTTTGGCACTGTAATACTCTTTCACTATTTTTACTTCTTGTTTTTCTCTCTTCTGACATTGTCTTCTATTCTGCCTTGAATTTTTCCAACATTTGTTGCTCTGGTAATTTAATTCTCCCCACTGTCATCAAATACCATATTTATCTGGAACATTTCCTCTGCATTAGAAACCTTACTCAGAGTATCAGTACAAGATGTCTAGACTAGTACCTGGAAATTAAATTATATGAATTTAAATTTAGAAAATGATGATAAATCAATATGATTAGGAAGTTTTGTTACATGAACTATGCATTTTCAATGCAAGAATACTTATAAATGCTTTCATTTTAAACATAAAATAATTAAATAAATTGAATTAAGATCCTATAAAATACAAAAAGGAACATAAGTTTCGATCACCGTTTGTTTGGAATCATTGAATTAAATATATACAGAAGGCTATATTTTTCAAAGTATTAAAAAATGATGCTGTTTGCCATGGTGAAATGCAAAATCTCCTGTTCTCATCCCCTTTTCTTCTCTCATTATGGATAATTTAGAGCAGCATTCATTTATCTACATCTTCTCTCCTCCCTGCCTCTCTTCTCTCCCTCATCTCCCCTTCCTTCCCCTCCTCTCCTTTCACTTTTATCTTCCTTGATTTCATTTCAAGACAGAGTGCTCAAAATTTCCCAGATATCCTGTTGCATGGAATCTACCTGCCTCAGCTTTCCAAATAATTGGGATTACAAACACATACCCTGGATCTTTTGCTTTTTTCCTCCTCCATATTTTTCAGCTTTTTGTATCTTTTCAGCAGTACCTTATACCGCTCAAAATAGAATTTTAAATAGAATTTTTTACTCTTCTTAAACTGCAAAGTATATTTAGATGCATCCTTTGTCATCTGAAAGTTACTGTATTGAGTGTTGTCATGGCCTCTACAAGTCTGAACATAAGCATTGTGTGCTAGGATAAGGTTTGGCAATAGCAGAACATGAAGCTATTTTGGAAGATTTGACAGGACCTATATGGATACTTCAACACAACGAAGCTCCACAGCATACATGCTCGTTATTTCACTGGACACTTTATTTTCTTCTTTTTAGTTTATAGGCGTCAAGAAACTTAGAACTTCTTTCCTTTTATTTTCTCCTGATTTGACTGGAGGGTAAACAACTGAAATTGGGTTGTTTACATATTTTTCTATGGATCATTCTCAAAACTATGTTTAACTTCCTTAAAACTTCAGAAGACACTTAAGTTTTTAAATTATAGTGCAATAAAAGTACAAGAATAAATCTTGAATTCTAGTAAAGTGACATGAATCAAATTTCCTTTTATTTTTACAGAAATGTCAACCAACTAAATGCCATTCGTTTTTATATATATGCATTATATATCAGTTTTGATCTCATAGCTCTTCCTGATCCCTTAGTTTTTTTCAAATACACAAAACAACCAAGGGCCAAGAAACATCTTTAATAGTTTTATTAACAGTTTCTAAATTTGTTACTCCTCTTGAAATATAAATAAAATCTACATTACTATGCATATATTCAAACAAACAACATACACTATTTTATGTACTACCCAGATATTTTCTAGCTAGAGCGTTACTTTGATTTTTATAACCAATATCATTATTCAAGTTAAATTATATTTTCCAGCTTGTTAGCCTAGTACAATAACCATAAATAACTAAATAATTATAACAACTCCAAAAAAGTAAGAATAATAGCAGAATGGCTGCTGCAAAATCAACAGTAATAATCTGCCTTCATGGGATATTTTGTCCTTATATTCACATAGGTCAGACATTATTTATTTGGATAAAAGAACTGATTTTGCAGTATTGACTTTGTCCTCTGTATAGTTGTGTAAATGTAAATAAGTGATATTTTTCTCATAAACCTTGTAAGTCCTAAAGTGATTCAAATGTCTAGTATAAATATAATAGCAATGTTCCTGGGAAGTTCACATATAATTCAACTTGAATGCCAACATAAACTTTCATTTCCTCTGAATTTTCTGATCCATAGAGGAGAAAAGAATTTAAGCAGTGAAAATGTTAGAAATGTTCCTAACATAGAAGAGGCCATTCTTATCACAATTCACACATTTCCGCCACCTTTTTAATCCTATGAACTTCCTTTTGACATAAATGCAAACTCTACTTCTTTTCAACTGTATGCAAATCTAAAATGGGAGGCTCTATTTCTAGCCTTGACCAGAACATCAGAAAAGAGAATGTGCACTGTGTGATTCCAGTATTATTCTCCACTAAAATGGTCACGATGAAGCACATATTACTGAGAGGGAAATGACATAGAGGAAATTAGAATTCACTCATTGGTCATAATATATTTCAGAGAATACAAACAAAGCTTAGAGCCTTGAACACAGCATTTTCAGGAGGCAATTTTTATACTCTGCAGAATCCTAAATATAGCAATGTTTTTACTCTCAATCTAACTGAAAATATCTTTTCAGTATGACCAGTTTTAAATAGCAGTACCCACCGTACTCTCCTTGAACTAAATTCACTATATATAATACCTACAATGACAATGCTTTGGATTCAGTTATTATCCGTGCCACACATTATTTGAATATATGGCCAAGCCAAAGTACATGGGTGAAGTGTACTTAGGCAGTAAGATTCACTTTGTAATCCTGTCTTATAAAGTTTAATTTCTTTACAACGAAAGCTGTTCTTATAGCTCCGATGACAGGACTGTGTATGTGGATGTATGCCTGGCCCACGCTAAGGGACTTGGAAATGGAAGGATAATCAATGTTTATTCTTTTCTCTTTCACAGACTGCACATTCATTTGTATTCACAGATGAATACAAATATAGAATTGTATTAAAAGGAAAACTTAAAACCACCTTAAACACAGTTTAATTCACTTTTTTTGACAGAACCGGGGATTGAACTCATGCCCTTGCGCTTGCCAGGGAAGTGCTTATTCCACTGAATAATCTGCTTGGCCCTTCATTTTTGCATTGAATGCACTAAATACTTGACACTTCAATCTTAAAGAATGAAATCCTTAATTTGCATCCTGGTTTCTGAGCTTCTGCTCCATGACTTTCTGGCTCTAAATGAGAAATCTGATGGTAGCAGGGTGAGGGAGAACAAAGCTGCCCAGCCAATGGAGGCCTCAAAGCAGAGAAGGGGAATGGAACCAGCTAGGAGAGAGCATGAACCAGATAGGGATCCCAGAGCATGAGGCCATGGCCTAACCAGGCACAGCCACAACCGTGCTTTGAATTCCCTGAGTGGCTCCCAAGTGAATCAGAATAGCTGTCAAGTTTCCCCCTTGTCAATCTGACACTCAAGTACATCTCAAAGTATAACACAGGTCTGATATAGGTACACAGTTTGGATTAACACAATGCCACCGTCTTGCATTGTTCACACTTCAAGGTAAATTTTCCCCTGACCTGAAGGAAGTCTTTGAGATGTGAACTCTTGTAAAAGTAAAAACCAAGTTACATAATCCTGGGACATAATGGCATGAGTTAAGTTTTTCATTCTAAAGTTAATATAGGGAGGTAGAAAAAAAGTGGAATCAAAACAAGACTGAAAACAGCAGGGTCTGCATTAAGTGCTATAGCTCTGTGGAAAGTATTCCGTGTACATAGATACAAGGCATATGAAAGAGCTTGTGAATCTCCACTTGACATACACCTATACAATTGTTTCTCTTCAAATTGTATAAATCTTTCAATTTTGAACTAAGTATTCTACAAATTATCAAGCCTTGTTTACAGTATAGACAAGTTTTTTTTGTTTTATTTTTCTGCCCCCCCCCAAGAACGTATTATGCACGGCCTCATTTCAGTTACCAGTATAGTTCTCATTCCCATGTGAAATCTCCTGGGTATGCCCTTTGCCATCAGAATTTCTATTATTATTTTGTTTTTTTTAGCTTGTAGAAGAATGTCCTACCAAGCTCTGCTTAACACATTATAGGGCTTCTTTAAAATGCAACTTCAAACCTTTTTAAATTGCTCACTCAAAGCATAGGAAAGCTTTCTATGCCAGTGAAACATCCCATCTCTGTAACTCAGTACTTTCAATAGTCACAACTTAAAGTAGAAGAGATTTTAATTATGTTCACAGATTTAGATGATTCAGTTCCAATTCAGTGGAGCCCAGAGTAGAAGCATTTTGGTGGAAAAGTTTAGAAGGGCAGTGCTGCTCACCTAAGGAGGCTGTGGGGGCAGATTAGGTATCCTTGCTGGCAAGGAAGCAGCCAAGAAGCAGACCTAAGCCACAGGCACACTGAGAAGGCACACTGAGCCTGGCTGGTCCAAAAGGCAGACCCCAAACCAATCAAGCTGGCAATTATGCTTACATGGCACAAATACATAATAACAGAGCCCAGAGAAAACAATTCCTGATGGGAAGGTTGGAAAAAAGTCTCACAAAGAGCAGGATGATGAACCGGTGCTGTACCTGTGATAGAATTCTCCTACAGCAAGTGGGGAAGTTCTGCTGGGTTGAATTTCCAGTACACTTCCTTCACAAGAGGGAAAGAGATCTTACAGGATTCTATTAAATAGGAAAAAATCCAATATTCATAGATAAGAGGAAGGTAGGAATGAACTGCAAAGGTGCAGAAGGTAAGTGGTAAATTAATTATGATAAGCTGGAAAGTAAAGTGAGTGCGCTTCTGTTAGAGGCTTTTGAAGAATTATAGTCTGAACACAATCAGGCATTTTCCCATTAAAACATTTTTTAAAGAGCATAACATTGTGATGTAGAGTTTAAAAAATAGTACTCTAATAAGAGTATAAAGAGCAACTTGAGCAAGCAAGAGAAAAAAAAAAAAAAAGAAACAGATGCACTAGTTCCAGTTATGAGTCAAAAATTGTCCATTAGAGGCGATAAACATTTAACTGCATATAACACTGCAACCATAAGTAGAACATTAGAAAATAAACCAGTAGAGTGAGATCAATCCCTGAAGAGGAAAAAAGCATGCATGTATCTGCTAGTCTCGAGTGTTGTTTTTATATAATGTCTCTGTGATATATATTTTTTTAGTGCTGGCATTGAACCTGGGCTTCACAGATGGCAGATCAGCACGCCATCATTGAGCTACACCCTCAGCCCAAACTGGATACTTCCTGTGCTTCGACTGAGGTGAGATAGTCTAACAAATCATATCTCAATACAAGGGTAAACCCTGAAAGCATCTGGTGGTTCTTCACTTTATTTATAGGTTGGTGGTAGAAGAAAAAGACTGAAGAGAGAGAATGATAAGTCTTAAGGTATCTAACTGGATCAAGTTAGTAGTAAATGCAGATTGTTATCCAAATTTGAAGCACTACTTGACTACTGGGTGTCAGTGGGGTTTTGAAATTTCATTTTATTTATTATTATTATTATTATTATTAGGGAAGGGTCAACAGGGTTTTCAGGGTTTCAATACTAGATCAGACTTGTAGTGATCTGTTTACAGACCCGGGTGCATCACCATGCCCAGTCTAAATTGCCATCTTATTGTGCCCTAGGGGCAGCGCCAGCACATCAGGCCAGGGAATCCAACTCCTGGCCCCTGCTCCTACTTATAGGCACTTTAATCCAGTGAGTTATTTGGTCAGCACTTTTGAAATTTTATTATTGAGTGTGGAGAAGATATTGATTACTGCATGTTCGGGCTATATTTGATTTGCATTATATTCAGTGGTTTCACAATGTGGAGAAACATAAGCTAAACTAGAGCTCTTTCTTTCACCTCTGGAGGAATCTGCTTGGTGTCTATTGCAAAACTATCTCTCTTTTTTGCATGTTAATTTATAATCTCCTTGCTATCTAGTTCATATTATGATCTCAGATGATAATTTGTCCTTAAACAATAGCTGTGTAAGCCACATGAATTACTGAATTTAAATTTATGACAAACATAATTATAGAATATTATCCACCTTTTTTAAACTTCTCTAAATGTTTCAAGTGATTTAAGAAAGAAAATATTATACTGGTTTGAGCTTATTTCACTATTGTAATGTATGTTGGAGAGTACATGTTAATGAGTATCTCTTTGAATGTATTTTCTTTAATTTTGAGTTTCCACCTTATTTTCTATTTTAATCTGGAGAAGATATTTAAAGATTCATAACAGCATTTGTAATGTATGTTTACATTTTAAAATGCATTATAAGAGCAATAAGGCAATTTGCCTGTTTACTTTTTAAATACACCCCAGTCCGAGCAGTCTTAATATGCTTTAAAACTCATTTTTATTTTCTGCTGTATTTTGTTAAGATCACTCAGATGTGTTTGTTCACTATCTTCAGTGAACAAAATAATGGATCTGGACTTACTAAGATTAAAAAAAGGCAGAAGCATGGTATGTAAATCTCTACCTTCCTTTCTCCACATTTCAGTGAAGCAGCTCAACATGTTTGAAATGTTTCTACCATAAAATAAAATATATATAAAAACAGAGAGAGGTATAAAAAAGATTGGATGAAATATTAATAACCGGTGAATTGAGCTGAAAGGTGAAGAAAAGCATAGTCCATAGGGTGACCTTTCTGACTATTTCAATAGGTCAAATATATTTACCAAAAATCTGCAAGATTTTCCATTGGATTAATAATTAATCTTTAGGTAAATTTTCAGTCTTCTCAATTCTGAACTAATTGCATTTCCATTTTACTGTTTTTTTCTTTTTATTCATGTTAATGAGAGAAAAGATAAAATAACAGAGTTTCAAAACATGTTAGTAAGATGGTTATAATAATTAATAAAATACATATTGTTGTCTTCATAGTAGTTATTCAGAGGATGAGATATAGACATGATATCTTGTCTAAACAATATTAGTACACATTTTTATTCTCAATGAACAAAGACAGTAGTAGTATATCTATCCTAACTCATATATATATATATATATATATATATATATATATATGTAAATTTTTCTTACTTTTTCACAACAAAATGGTCCTTCATTCACACCTTTGTGAAGTTAGTAACACATTAACTAGGATGCCTAGTAGCTGATAGCTAACCTTAACTAGACAGTGTTCATTTCAGGAGGGAGGTAGCTCGTTTGCTTTAGGCACTGGGCCAAGTCCCACCTATACATATTTGATCAATTTCCTAGCTTCGTGCCTCCCAACATATCCTTTTTTTCATTTTGTTTTGTCAGAGATGGGTGTTCTGCTGTAGGTAGAGAAGTTGCATTGATTTGAATGCGCTTGTTACATCCAGTAGAAAAGTGCAACTGTGTGGTATGAAAAATAACATGAATAAAAAAAGTAAAACTTTTT
Source organism: Ctenomys sociabilis (assembly GCA_004027165.1). Taxonomy (NCBI): domain Eukaryota; kingdom Metazoa; phylum Chordata; class Mammalia; order Rodentia; family Ctenomyidae; genus Ctenomys; species Ctenomys sociabilis. Next base: position 13,679 of record PVKA01036401.1, read on the forward strand.
ATTTATAAATAAATAATAAAGATTTTAGCCAACTATTGTTGACTAAGTGAGGTAGAAAAATTATAGGCAGGAGTGGACCCTGGAGAGAATCATTGCAGAGGATGAGAACTCTTTATAACTGTGCTGGAGGTGTATCTGTAGAAGGCCAGGTCTCCAAATAAAGACGGAATGATCAAGCCTGCATGCTTCCCCAAGGGATAAGCAATAAATTGAAAAATGTACTGTAATTGCTGGCCCTTGTTGCAGTCACCTCTAGATTGACATCAGCCACTGCAGTGATCCATCCCTTTAGCACAATGTGCACTTGCTACCCAGACTACTTCCCCACTGAATCCATATCCTCTGAGCAGATGGTTGTAATTTTAATCATATCAGCTGATCACAGATTCGCCCCCCCATCGTACCTACCTCTTGATTTTTCTCTATAAATTTTCCTCTGTGAAGTGGAGACCACGGCAGCCAAACTTTGTGCCTCCTTCCATCTCTCAGGAGCTACTTCTCATAATAAATGTTCCCCTCTCTTAATCTGTTGTTCCATAGATTTCATTCTAGGACTTTTGGGAATGTGAACTCGGCATATCTGACAGCTAGCAGGCTAGAAGTTGTATTATTTCCTCTATACTTTAAATATATTACTATACTTATAGATTATTTTAATCTTCAGTATAATACACTGAAGATTAAAATAATCAGTCCACCAACACATAGTCCACCTGTTCCTGTAATAGCATTACAGAGTTCCTCCAGACGTGTCAAGTATCTAGTTCAGGATAATAGGCATTCCAGTTTTTGTTCCACTAGTTTTAAATAGTTTCTTAGGCAAGCAGAAGTTGACAAATAAATAGTAAGAGTTTTATAAAAATGCAAAGGATCTTCAAAGTCACAGTGATCTAGAGAATTTAAACCGTAGTTTATGGCAGCTCATGTGATCAGACTGAAAAATAAAATCTAATTTTTAACATAAGTAAGACAGTTTTGTGCTAATATAAAAAAATATCAATAAAGGCTGGCCTGAGAGCTCATAGGACTAGGGCCCCTGTTTAGGCAGAGCACAGGGGTTGGGGTTCAATCCCTAGCATGACATGGTTGCAGGCCCCACCCATGGGGTGCACTGAGAGGGCCATTGAGATTGGGTATGGTGGTATGCACCTGTAATCCCAGTACTTGGGAGGCTGAAAACAGGAAACTCACTATGAGTCCAATCTGTGTAGTGAGACCCTGTAGTCCATGTACCAAATGCATTAAAAAATCAATAAAAAAGCTAGCTCACACATAAAAGACACATAAATTAACAAAACACAAACATAAATAATAGGTAAAAATTAATGGGAAAAATTTACTTTGAAGTTCCATTAAAAATGGTCTTGGTAAAACAATGCTGGACAAATTTTACATTGTTTTTCATTTTACATGTAGCTGGCAAATTAATTCAAATGATTGGCATATCTAAAAGTGACAGACAACACAATGAAATTTTTAGAAGAGATTTCTTTAATACAAATCAATTGCTTATTAAATATAACATTGCTATAGACTGAATGTTTGTGTACTCCCTAAAATTTACATGGTGAAATGCACTCCTAGTTGGAGGTAATATCTCTGGACATCATTATGTGATGAGAATCATTATATCACGAGAGCTTAGCTGTCATGAATGGTAATAGAGTCTTTTAAAATGAAACCTGAAGAATTTATTTGTATCATTTACATGAGGACACAGGAAGAAGGTGGCCATTTACAAAAAGGAAACTGAGCATTCAACAAACTGAATCAACTTGCACATTAATTCTAGAGGTCTCAATTCTCCAAGTTATAAAACATAAGTTGTTGTCCTTTATTAGTCAGAATATATAGCATTTTATATGACAGTTGGAATGGAGTTACTTAGCTAAATGATCTTAAAATAGAGATTAATAAACTGAACAGAATTGAAAGCAACATTCTTTTTCCTTTAAAGAACATTATGAAGGAATTAAATCAGTAAACAAACTGGCACCTTTCTATCACTAAGTTTAAGTCAACAGCAAAGGCACACTAACCAAGGATAATCTACACACACCTCCCAGAGTAAATTATTGACAAATGCTTTGGAAGTTATATGTAACACCAATTCCCTGGTATTTCTGAGTTATTTTAATATAAATTGTGTATACACCATTCCTAGACATCTTTCAGTCTCTCTGAAACTTCTAGTAATCAATGAATAAGCTCTATAAAATCAGTTGTAAGAAGTTACAAGTGCTTGTAATAGAAAAAAATTAAGTTGTGTCATCCAGAATTTAAGGGTACCATAATGCCTTCATGTAGCTTGAGTACATTCATTTATTGGACTACTCTCCATGCTTTTTGTGCATAAATCATGGCTTCATAAGGCACTGTGTAGAGTTGAGAATGTACATCTCCTCACCTCTTACAATACTGACCTTCATTTCGGAGACATTCAAACATATTAATTTTCAATTTAAATTTCAAATTCATCACTAGCTAAATAAATTATATATGAAGAGGAAGAAAAACATTAAAAATGTTTCAAACTGTGGTGAGACCCCGGTTCCTGATATATCCACCTTGCCAGAGTAAGGAATGCCTAGAAGATGTGTGCAGTACAATCGTGGGCATGTCTCATGGGTCAGAGACACATACCTTGGACACTGTTCATGGTTCCCAGCCCACTCTCTTCATTGAAGCTCCTCTGCCCTGTTTCTTGGCCAGCAGAACCAAGGCAGCTTTGTTCTGGCTCATTCTTCCATAGTTAAGTTTCTGTTTTACACCCAAAAATCATGGATTAAATCCTCTATATCTGCCAGCTAAATTAAACTTTTCGATCTCTTAAGTTGTATTTCCATTAGTGTAAATCAGTGACAGAATAGCTGTTTAATATACCTGCTATTCATGATTATAGCGCAGACAATGAAGACCCAGGAATTTCTTCAAATGTGCCATTAAAATGAATTTAAAGGAAGCTTCAACTATTGTTCTTTTATATTTGCAACATTTCACTTTATTGTTTTCAGGTGCTACTTGGTATCTGTTGTGCAAAACAATTTCAAACTTCTTTTGTCTACATTAATCTTGAAATATACTATATGGTCATTGTTATGACCTTGTAATCCTCTTTGGTAGGAAAAAAAATGTTTCATCATATAAAACAATATTTTTGAATCTCTGAAAGTTCAGCTGAAAGTGACCAACTAAATTAAATTTAAATGGCGTTATTAATATATGAACGAATTTGTTCCTAATTCCAGTCTTCTTGACTTTTCTCTCCTACCACAGAGGCAGCTGCAGTGTCAGAAATTAAACAAAATTGGCATTTATTTCCTAGTCCAAAATATAAGTAATTTCAAGAGCAAAATAACAAGGAGATGCTACAAAACAGAGAGGTAAACATTATGGAGATGAGGAGAGTGTGTAATGATGGGAGAATACAGAAGTGCAGCAGAGAAGTAAAATAATTAAGATTCAATCATCATATTTACTGAACTATTGTAATTACTTTATATCAAAAGCGTGAGCTGATTTAAAAAAGTAAACAAAAGAGATTAGAAATAGATCTACTGTGCAATTCAGCAGTCCCACTAATGACTATATACTCAAAAGTTATAAGATCAGTATGAAAGGAGGAAAGAGGAGAAGGGAAGGTGAAGAAAAAAGCATTAAGGTTTGCCATGCAGCATGCTACTGGGACGTGCTATGGACCGATTCCTCACAATAAATACAAACGTCATTAGAACTCAACAAAGCGAATTGTGTATGTTCTTCCTTCTATAAACTACTTCAGAAATAAAAGCAAACTCATCATTTTAGACTTCTGACTTACACAGACAATTTGTAAAAAACTGTTTAATAGATTTCATGTTATATGTAAAAATAACTAACTCAATCTGGGCTTCTGATAATGAAATTCAACTGTGTTCACTAAAGCCTCTCTCTCACTCTCTCTCTCACTCTCTCTCACTCTCTCACTCTCTCTCTCTTTCACTCTCTCTCTCTCACTCTCTCTCTCTCTCCCACACACACATATCTTCTTTCTTTCTTTTCCTTCTTCTCTTTCTTGCTTGTTTTGATCCTTCTGTCCTTTTCTCTGCCCTTTTCTCTTTTTGAATTATTTTACTGACTTGACAGACTTCTGCAAAATCCTGGAAAAATCACAATTTCAGAGGTAAATACAATTTAATGATAATTTAACAAGGACCTGAGAATTGAAAAATTATTATGCTTAAATTACATACATTTACTGACTGAAAAATTCTGGATTAAATCTTATAAACTGTATGTTTTTTTATACAACAAACATGATGTGTAGTTTTACTAAAGCTTGTTAAATTTTGGTGTTTTTTTTTTTTTTATCCTAACATTGATTTTTAAAATTCAAGGTATAACCTTGATTTTACTACAAGAATTATATATTTTGCTAACTTTATGTAATTACATATTGTAAGTAAATTAATGTAATACTTATTTTCAGCAATATATCATTTCTAAATACAAAGAACAATGAAAATCTCTTTTCATGAAATGTTACTTGTATTTTCATAATACTGCAGAATGTGCCCAGCAGTAAGTTGACGGGGCAAGAGGCCAGAAGTTCAGTGCATGGTGGTACTAGGGGTTTTGGTTGACCTGAGGCAAATGGAAGTGATAGAGTTCCACTCACATTAAGAACTTATCACTACGGGACATTCCATGTGTTTAAGAAAGTTTAGTGTTACATTCACTGTTAAACGGTATTTGAAGTAACAGAAACAAGTTAGGAGTGATAGATAATCCCTTAATAATACTAAGATGTACTTGGAAATGCATTTATAGGGAATTATATATGTGGTAATGGAATATGTAAAGCAAGACCCTACAATAAGACATACTCAGCTTTTTATTTTTCCAAAAACTAAAATATTATTGAACTCTTTCTCTCTTTACACACATATTTTTGCACATGAAAACTATTAATACAATAAGCAAGACATAGAGCTTGTCTCATTATACAAAATCTTTCATTATTAACATTCCATTTAAGGCTCACAACTTTCATTGTGAGCCTAAATACCTAGCAAAAATGAATATTTTGTTCGTGACAGAAAAAATTCAGGTCATTCATGTAAAGCATGCTAAAAACACTTTTAAAACTAACTAATAAAACTAAACACATTCTACAAATCATTGATCTTATTAACATGAGCAAGATAGTATGTATGTATTTACATTTGAACTATCATCTACATTTCAAAAATGTCAGGGTAGAAATGATGTTCAATTTAGAAACTAACCAAAGCAAGATCAGTGCTTAGAAAGGAAGAGTTTTGCTTTCAACTAAAATTAAAATTAGTTGAGTCCTAAGAGCCTGAAGAGTAGGAGTATCTCTTTTTTCTGTGGCTACTTTTCTGTGACGATGCCTCTCCAAGGATGAAACTTGCTGCAACGCCCTGTGACCTGAGTGTGTCCTTTATTCACTGCCTTAGAAATAGAATCATGAGGCAATTTCAAATCTTTAGATACAAATACTTGTCGAACTCAAAATGTCCTGATGTTAGTTGTCAAGCAGAGTGTGAAAAGTGATGCTAAATGAGGGATGCCGCAGAAGCTATCTAACTAACCTGAGGAAAAATAACTGAGGAGAAACACAGCAGGGAAACTGACCGGGCAAGATGGGCCTGACCTCTAGAACCAGTGAGAGGGATCAAATTCACAAGAAATAATAGGCTTCTGATAAGGGAGGCCGCATTAGAAAAAGGATATTGGCCATATATGAAGTAAAGAGATAGACCAAGATTTCAGCCATTGCTCAAATAAACGGTCCTGGTTACAAGGTATCATCACATCTCTTGTCTTCTTGATGGCTGCTGACTTCTTTGCCTCGTACTGTTAGTGAGCGAATGCTCAGACCACTACAATTGCATCTGTGTATTTGTGCCAAAAATCACGAAAAACCCATACATGTTTCACTGATAATGTTAGTATTCACAACCTTTTTAGTGTTTCTTCTAAAAATCTGATAGGGCCTCATCATTGAATAGAAATTAATATTAACAAGGAGCAAACAAGTTTCCCTGACTATAAAATAGCGTGGAAGAGGTTGGAAAGGGGAATGATATAAATTGAGAACTGTGGATGTCAGATGCCACAGCGGAAGAAGGAAATAATTGAAAAGAAAAAGAGAAGAAACTCTACACATGTGACAGAGAAAGAATGAAGCCACCAGTGAACAAATTTCAAAAGTAGATACAGTGACAGGGAAAGGAGTTATTCATCATCTATCACTGTTTACCATTATTAGCAATTTACCTGATTGCTAATGAAAAACTATCAATGTTGTGATTCTTAAGGTAGAATTATACCTTTCTTCAGGTAGAGTCTTCTTGTATATCCTACTGCCTTCTTTTGACTTTAGCATTTTAGTATCATAGGCAGCATGAAGATCACTTAGACTAATCTAAAGTCATACAATCATCTGGAAATATTTCATTTCTAGTACAGAACATATCATTCTCATTTATGATAAATTAGTTAACAATACTAATGCATTTTAGTAATTTTACCAATTCAGTAATAATACCAACACCAATACATTTTAATAATTTTGTGGCATAATACAGTTGCACTTCACTTTGTATCATGAAACATATTCGGTTATGATTTTAATTTAAAATTCAAGGAAAGGTTGCCCTTAGAAGCATACCTATACAATTAAATTTCCTCTAGGTAATTAATGGTGAGTCAGAACCTCACAACTTATCTTGTTTTGATGATTTTTAAAAATAGTCATTTGAATTTAGCTCATGAGTACGTCATGTTGTGCATACTACACCGGCGAAGAATTTGGAGTAGCAGGCTCTCTCAGCATCACGATTACCCAGATAGTTTTAAGTAATTACTGCCACGAGAGACACGTGCGAAGCATCGGAGGCCAACTGCTCTCAGCTGGGCCCTTCATTTCTGACACGAAAACCTTACCTTGCCCACGTACTGTGTGTCCGCCCCTGTGTACTCCTCCAGCAGGAAAAACTGGTTCCACATCCAGCCCCGCTTAACGCGGTGCAGCACCTTGCCCTCATCTTTGGTCAGACTTACAGTTTTTTTGCTTGTTAAATGACTGTTAGATTCTTTATGAAATGGGATAGTGTTGATTGTATAGAATAGGCAGGTCCAGATAAATAATGAGAGGCAGTGGTGAGTCCTCATTATCTGTGATTTCAGAAGAATGTCGAGCCCGGGGTTTTGTTTGCCTCCCCTAAAAAGTCGGAAGAAAAATATGGTATCATTAAATTGTGTTCAACATTCATATAATATGTATATTGAAAACTTATTCTGAACCTTTTTTGTATCCATGCATAATATAAATGGTATTTTTCTGCATTACATCAGTGGAGTATCATTTAAAAACTCATGTATTCCACAAATAATTAGGGATTACACTCATGCACATGTGGATAAGTAAAGAAATGGAAATAGACGTTTTACAGTATGCTTTAAGATATGGAGACAATAGCAGAACAAATATAAGTGTATGTTTAAAACCTTATTTTGGGCCAGCTAGATAGCTTAGTCGACTAAACACCTGCTTGTGCAAGAGCAGGGACCAAGGTTCCATCCCGGAATGACCCACACACTTTAAGAACACTGTGTTGTTCCTATCACTTTTGAGTACGCATCTCCTAGATTTCCAAAGCACGAGAAAGTGAAGCACAAATACAGAAGAAAGATAAAACTATAAGGTTGGACCGGCCAAATAGATCAGTGGGTTAAATCGCCTCCAAGCAGGTGCGAGGGCCGGGAGTTTGATCCCAGAGCCTGAAATGCTGGCTCTGTCCCTGGGGTGTGCTAAAATGGCAATTGAGACTCGTGGCATGCATCCGCAATGCCAGCTCTTGGGAGGCTGTAAACTGGTGGATCACTATGAGTGTGATCTAGTAGAGAGACCCAGAACACCCTGTAGACCTTCCCTAAAATAGAAAAAAAAACAAAAAGCCCAAAAAACTATAAGCTTATTTTATGCAAATCAGAGGAAAGAACTGAATGAGGAGACAAACTTCAGAGTGAGAAACAGTATTCGAAATCTATATGTAATAAAAGGGATTGATATGTATAAGGGACTCCAAATCTCAGTAGCAGAAGTGAGAATAATAATCTAATTTCAAAAAAAGTAATATAC
>PVKA01036402.1:0-21820 GCA_004027165.1 Ctenomys sociabilis
CGCGTGTGGGAAGAAGCCAAAGGCTCTCCCTCAGACTCACCACACTCTCACTGCTCTGGGAAGCCTGGTGAGTCCTGTAAATTCGCTCTCGCTGGGAGAGCTTGGCGCGGGATCCAGGAGGCCGCTGGAGTCAGCTACTGTCTCTGGCCGGTCTCAGGAGCTGGGCGGGGGCGGGCGGGATGGAGCAGGACCTTTCGTTAACTTTTTGCTTGTCATGGCTTCTAGACAGGAAAATGGCTACGGGCCAACATGCGGAGGTTAATGGATACCTAGTTATTCTAAAATAATTTCAAGCATTGATTCCATTTCTTTTCATTCTTTAAAAAAATCATACCTTAATTATCTGGTTCCTTTTGCAGATAAACTTTATGTAAAGGCCTTTCTCATACGCGATGGCAGCTTTAATATCATAAAACAAGCATGGGTTTTAGAAACAAAGGATTCCAGCATCTCACTGCTGTCAAAGGATAATGGCTCAGAATTACGGTTAAAAAAAACTAAAGCACAGACTCTGAAAGACATGCCCTCCTGCCACACAGGTCACTTTAATATAGTTCTGCATACTGTGAAATTTATTTGGGCATGAAGATGACAGCTACGTGAGGGTAGTAAATTATCCTTCCTTTAATTTCAATATTTATGATGTTTAGCTGTGAAACTTCACCAGGATGCTGCTAAGATTACCTATGGCTTTGGTGTTATTATAGTAACACAATCTTTGCAAATAATCCAAGAAAAAATTATTGTTCTGTTTCCCAGTTTGGAAGTTCGTATTAGTCAAGCATTTTGCGAAGTGTTCAGTTGAAAATGTTTAGGTGAGAATTGATTTTACCTGTAAGAAATCCCAGCAACCTGCTTGTGTACTGCAGAAAGGTGTGTTTCTCTTGGTGAGAAACATCATAATCAATTAACTACCACTCTTCTTGCTTTGTTTTTATGCTAATGGATCTTACCATTATAAAAATCCAAGTTCCTCATTGTAGAGATAACCTAATATAATTTGCTATCTTGTCCCTAGAATGTTTATCACTGCAATTAGAAAGCACTATTAAGTTAGGACTATTTACAACATGACAGGAAATCTCTGCCATTTTCCTTGTTGGCAGATCCACCAATGAATGGAGTGGCTCCTTTTGCCTCTTCTATCTTTTGCCTTCTAATTTCTTGAGCTCTAGTAGCTCACTGGCCTGAAGTTGAATCTGATTTAGGAAACTCTAGTCCAGGGGGAGTACTTTCAGTTGATTTAGAAACTCTCAGTTCAGTTTCACTTAGATAAAGCTAAATAACCAGGCTGCATATTTAAATCTCATCAACCTTGGCTCAGATGTCATTTTATTTGAGTCCTGGTTTCTACAGAGATGAGCAAGAATTAGTCACATAAAATCATCTTGGTGATGGTAGGAAAGCTTTTTTTTTTTTAATTATATGATTGTAATGGTCACTGAGGTTTGCCTATGATAGCATCTTTTCATTCTTTATCTAACAGATGTTAGTATTGTCACAATATCCAGCACAAATACGAAGTAGCAAATTCTCTCTTGCTTTTATTTTCAGGATCTCACTGCTTGGCTTGCACTCATAGTGATCCTGCTGTTTTCTGCCTCCCTAATGTTAGGCAGCCCAGACTCTGTTGCTGGCTCAGCATGCCGGGCCCAGGGCTGGTGAGGCATGCGGTGCCAGGGATCAAACACTGGCCCCTGCACTTATCTAAGCAAGTGTTTAGTCCATTGAGCTATCTCCCTGTCCCTTCCCCTGCTTCTGTGGGAGAGAAAATATCACAAATTTGGGCTGAGTCATGAGGCTTCTGGAAATGGACTCCTCTTATTTCTTTTTTTCGTCAGGGGTAGCTTTATTTTCCACCACTTACTGCTGTTCTTCTAATTTACTCCTTATTTTCCAAATAATTTTTCATACATTTCTTTCTGAATATAATAACATCAAATGCTTCGATCTTTAATAAAATATTTTTCTCCTGTCTTTCTGGAAATAAGGGCTGTACCACTCACCTGGCTTTTGATTTTTTACAAGAATAGACAATTTTATGTTAAGCAACAACTATGGTGATAATTGAAAATTACATTTGTATTTTTTCTTTTGTGTTTGATTTTTGAATTCTTAAATGTTTCCCTTTGCTAATAATTATATATATATTATACATATATATATATATTATACATATATATACATATATATATATATATAGTTGCAATCTACATTTGTATAGCAGTTAAAATACAGAATCTTATATAGATTTAATGAGAGATAATTCTAATAAAACAATTGATTCCTAAGTCAACAGTATTTAAATTGCTTTATGAACTTTAGATTATGGTCCATAAAGAAGGTCCCATGTTGAACTCCGAAATATACAATGAAGTAGAAATATTCTGCTTGATGCTTGGCAACGAAGCCCAGATTCTCACTCAAGTAGCCCCACGCCATACCTCTCCCTAGTTAGGCATTCTGAAAATCTTTAAGACTTCTGCAAAATCTCCAGATTCCACTCCTTAGTGCTGATGCATCATTTCCCAAATGTATTATATTACAATCACATTCTGCGAGTGAGCCTTTAGTGTTCACCCTAAAATCTTTGCAGATTTTATACAAGTATCTCTTTAACTGGCTACTGTATTCATGCTGCCAGATTTGATTGACCTGAATGTTGTTGTTCAGTGGATAGAAAGACTTTATTCTGTGGGGGTATTAAAATAAACATTTATATTTCCATCTACATAGAAATATCAAAATCATAAGTAGATGTTTCCATAATTCTAGGATTCCTTTCCCTTCTCTTCACACTGTGCTAGAATACTAGAAATGCAAACGTTTTTCTTAATATAATGGTTCTGCATTTTTAAAAATTTTTATTAGCACATGTTTGCAGTATTTAATAATTACATTCACTGTGGAGAATTGGTCCATATGCCTAGTGCATCTTAATTTTTAAAAATTCTTCTTTTCTGTCTCCATTTTTAAATTTTGATTTTCATCTTTTTTTGCCAACACAGATTTACTTATTTATTTTAAGGCTTCATTGTGTTCATTATCATAAACATAGATTGGAAAGACTTATTAAAATACCATTACATATCAGACATGATGGTGAATGCTTGTAATTCCAGCATTCTGAGAGGCTGAGTTGGGAGCACACATGTGAGCCAAGCTTGAATGAATTATCAACTCAATGAAAACTTTTCTCAAAACTAAATGGCTGTAGAGTTAGCTTAGTGTGAAAGCCAGGATTTGAACCCCAATACTGCAAAGCAATGCACAGCAAAAATCCAAAGCAACCACAACAACAAAACTATGAACATACAAACATGCATATGTCACTGTGTATACGTGCATATATCTATCTATCTGTCTATCTATCTATCTATCTATCTATCTATCTATCTATCTATCTATATCTTCCGTTGTTAGATAAATATGTAAGTTCTAGCATACTTTTCTGTAGCTTCTTTTTCACATAATACTTTAATTTCATTATTTTTTTTCATACAAGTGTATGCGTATATAGGTAGGCCCAGTTCTTCACAACACATGGTTCCTCTTCTTAAAATATATAAGAATTTATTAACATATTCCTCTGCTGATGGACATTTAGTTTTAAGTCTTTTGTTTCCACAAATAGTCTGAGACCTCCATATGTATGTGGTGCATGTGTAAAGGGCACATATCTGTGCCCTGGTTACTTTTCTTATTGCTGAGGCATAATACCCAAGACCTAAAGTTAAAGGGGAAAAGGCTTATCTTGGCTCAGTTAAGAGAAGTTTCAGTCCATAATCAGCTGGCTCCAAGTCACAGTGGCAGAAGGGGCATCACAAAGGAAAAACAATGCCTGGCCAATAGAAGACACCAAAATCAGCAAGCATCAAGTGATAAGTGACAAGAAACGATCTTTTCTATCCCTTATATCCACGGGGTAGGATGTCACTCACAGCCAGGACAGGCACCCTTATTAGTCCTAGTCTGGCACCATGAATTAATCCCAACATCACATCCTTGACCCCAGCATCAAAATCCCTAGATCCAGCCACCTCTGAAAAGCTTCACCGGCAACTGGTCTCTTCCAATTTGCCAAAGATCTTCTTCCTAATATAGGGTATTAATATCTACTTACCAAAGCAATATTTAATGTCTCTCATTTAAAAAGACATTTTGGTGCTTAGGAAGTTTTACATTTTTATTTCAACGAGTGTTTCCGACGAATGCTATTACATATGATCAATAATGTTCTTGTGCTGCCACTTTCTTCTTTCTTAACTATTGAAACATTGTTTTCTCATGATAAGTACTATTAAAATTAGTATTAATTCTATCCCAGCTCAACTGCCTTGAAATATATGAGTTCATGTAATATTTTTTTCTGTTGAGTAATCTTTATATGCTTTCCATTTGCTTGTCCAATCATTTTTGATGATTTCCCTATATTTATATTGTCTTCTTTATATAGATGATGTACACAGTTATTACATGCACTCTCTCTATTAATGGATAATATTAATCTTAGTTCTACAAGCAAAATTATTTCTAATGCCTATTATGAAAATATTACAAAAATCCAATGGTTTTTTTGTTGTATTTTTGTTATTCAGAACTGTCTACTAGCCTTTTTTGCAAGGGTTCACAGGAACTTTAAGAAAAATCACAGCATTTTTCTGTGATTTTTTTCTTTATACCTGACAATTTAGTTAGATATAAAATAAATTCTCAAATTTAATTTCTTCTGTACACAATTAATGAAAGGATAATTAGTGTGTGATAGATGATACCTAAAAATTCATACTATGCTGAACTGTTGTTAGATATTAATGTTAACATTGCCCCTTATTCCCCTAGAAACATGGGATGAAATTTAATTTATTTTGGTGGGAGGGAAAGGGTTTTCTAAAGTTGTCCTTTTTTTTTGTCTCTATTTGGCACAGGGTCTCATTAGGCAGCTTCGGTTCATAGTGTTCCTCCTGCTTTCAGCCTCTCCAGGGCTGGGATTGCAGGCCTGTGCCCCATGCCCCAACTTGGTGGCTGGCTCAGCGGTTGAGGGTGAGCAGCGTGGCCTGTTGTGCTGAGGATCAAACCCAGGATCCTGCTCTTACTGAAGCAGATGTTTGGGCCATGGAGCTATCTCTCTGGCTCCTCTAAAGGCAATTCTGAAAGGGACAGGGAGGCCATTTTTACCTCATATCTCTAATCTTGCTCAGATGTGCAGGGGCTTTTATTATGAGATAAGGAGAAGTGGGCAAGAAGACACTGAGACCACAGAGAAAGAAATTACTGCATAGTTACATCTTGTCCTTTCTGGGATATTCTCGGTTTTCTTCATCCATTGCCATGATCAGCCACGTCAGCCATCTGACACATGGATCAGGGCCCTAGGAAGTAGCTTGGTTACAGTAAAATGCTTAGTGTCCAGTTTTCTTGCAGGCTTCATTGGCTCTAAGTTTTCCCTTTGATAACTCTGCTGCGCTTAAAGCATTGTAAATTGCAAGAGCCATAATTTTGGTCTGTTCTCTTTTTTCTCATCCCATCTTTTTTTTATCCTCAACTAGATGCTGATTGCTGAACACAGAAAAGGCTCTTTTCAGCAATTGGGTAATAGGGTCCAGAGACCCCATCTGTCAAGGTCTTTTGAAGACAATGGTTCTGTGTAATGTATGGGCTAGAAATAGGTGTAAGAGACTCAGATCCCCCTGAGAGACCCAGTAGATATCTAAGGAGAGGATCATCAAAGATGTCATTTAGCATTATTAAAGATATTGTTTTCCTGCTCCACAGACAAGACTTTGAAAACAGTATGGAATGAACTGGGATAGGTGGCTCCTCAGGGAGGAGACCAAGTTGCCAGTAACTATTTTTCCCAAAAGAGACCAAAACCTGCATAAACAAAGAACAAAAAGACATGCAAGAGTATCGGTCACACACATGGAACCTGAGTGACCCGTTATGTGCCTCAGTTAATAGCAGATTCTGGCTGCTTTTCGTTGCAATAAGTGGCCAAAAATGGGATAGAAAAACAAGAAAGGGGGAGATAAGCTTGAAGCAGAACTAAGGGCCTCTTACCAGTGGGAAAAAGAGCAGCCATGGTTCCAGCTCCAAACACGTACACATGGTGAGAAGAGGAGGTATCTGTTCTTGGCATTATGGGAGAGCTTTCTGTTTCTCCCAGTCCACAGGCAAAGAGGGAGGAAAGAAGGAAAGAAAGAAGAAAGAGAGAGAGAAAGAAAGAAAGAGCCATAGTTTGTTTGTTTATTCATTCATTTTGATATAGAGTCTTGCTATGTAGACCAAGATGGACTCAAGCTTGTAAAGATCCTCCTGCCTCAGCCTCCTGAGTTCTGGGATTACATCCATCCATGTGCCAGCACTCCCAGCTTGGATATTGATTTTGGAGAGGTATATGGCACTTAAAGGGAGATGGAGATAGATAGAGGCAGAGATAAATTACACATAGAATACAGAGAGAGAGAGAGAGAGAGAGAGTCCCAAAGGTGGTGTACAGTCTCTTAGTGGTGGTTTCTAGGTTATTTCTGTTCTAAACGAAGTATTGATAAAGACAAGTGCAAGAGGCAGAGAAGTTCTGTTGTCCGGTAGCCTGCTTCACTGCCTAAATGTCACTGGGGTTTTGGCTTGCTCATTTCTCTCTCCGGAGATGAATTTCAGGTTTTTCTCATCACAAACAAAGAGCTGAACAAAATGACAAGACAAATAAACAATAAACCAAACCAAAGCAACGACAATGTAAGTGAGAAAGTAAGCATGAAGAGTAAGGGCAAAAATAGCTCTCAGAGTCAGCTTGGGCAACTGAAAAGGGGAAAAGCAACATAAAAAAACAACCTGGAGAAATCAGGGCAGGCAGTCTTGAGGAAAAGCTCTGACAACACATTCTTCTTAGGAAGCTTCATTCTTCATGCTGTCCAAATCTCAAGTAATGTCCAAGAACTTTTTTTTTCTTTTTTGTATTTTAGGGAAGGGTCTGCAGGGCAAACAGTGTCTCACTACTAGACCAGATTCATAGTGATCCATATGTTTACAGTCTCCCAAGAGCTGTGCACCACCATGACCAGTCTCAGTTACCATCTCAGTGTGCCTCAGGGGCGGGCCGGCTCAGCAACCCCAGGGATTGAACCCCCAGCCCCTGAGATTGTTTGCAGGCGCTTTAATCCACTGAGCTATTTGGCCGGCCCATGAGAATTTCTTCATATATGGGGTCCCAAGTCTCAGGCTGAAGTCAGATCTTGGTCATTCTACTGAAAATCTACTCGAGTTCCTGTAGAAAGTTTGTGCAAGACTTTGGGAACTCTTCTGTACACATACTGGGGGATTTTATAATTGAGAAGTGCTGGCTGTATCCCCTGCTAGCCTTGCACATCCTGCTCTTTTATTTCAGCTTTTCATTTTTCAGGGGTTAAAATAAAAACTTGCTCCTCTTAGTGCGTTTGGAGCATGTAAAGAAAAGCACACTCTGCAGCACGACAGTGAACTTCCATGAAAGAGCACAGTAGAGAAGGGCCTAGTGGTGACTGTCATTTTGGTGTCTCTCACAGCTCAGGCTGGTGGCAGGTCAAGGCTCTCTATGCTGAACTGCTCAAATTCTTGCAAGAAGTCCGTGTGCAGGACCTTTGAAATTGTTCCGTCCACATGTCCTGGGATTTTGTGGTTAGCAGGTGCCATCTACTTTGCCATGAAGCTTTGCCTTGCACTAGTCTCCTGTCTTAGCACAGTGAAGAAAAGACAGTGACCTCTCGCCAAATGACATGATCAATAGAAACAAAACAAATCAGAGTAGTTAAGAAGCTCTCCTTATGGTCCTAAATATAATCACTGAGGAATATATATATATATATATATATATATATATATATATATATATATATATATAAATTGTGACTTTGGCCAGCCAAATAGCTCAGCAGATTGAAGTGCCTGCAAGCAAGCAGGCACAGGGACCAGGGGTTCTCTCTCAGGGCCTAACATGCTGGCCATGCCCTCAGGGCTCCCTGAGATGGTGATTGAGACTGGGCGTGGTGGTGCAGACCTATAATCCCAGCACTTGGGAGGCTGTAAACAGGAGAATCACTATGAGTCTATTCTAGTAGTGAGACCCTGAACACTCTATAGACCCTTCCCTAAAAAATACAGGAAAAAAAATATTGTGATTAACACTCTCTGACCTTCACTTGGTCTTAAAATGCCCAGAAAAGAGTATAACAACATTAACATAATGATTGACTTTATACAATATTAATATATAAAACTTATATTTCAGAGAGAGAATGCAGTACTAAATTAAAGGCTGAGCTAGATACAAAAGGGGGTTAAAATACTGTACCAGTCCCGGCTAACTATTCCTAGCTAATTTATAGATAAAAAGTTTCACTGGTCTTGCTAGCTATTCCAAAATGCATCCTTCTGCCTCCCTTAACAAATTCTCATTATGTTATTTGAGCATACTTTCAAATTGCTTGTAGATAAAAATTTGCTTTTTAAATTGGTGTACCTATAAAATAAAAATTGTAATATAAATATTGCCCTATTAATCATACTTTTGTGATATAAACTTTCTGCTGTGTATTTTATGTGTTTATGTAACTAGAGTCAATCATTACAAAAAGGCTTCAAGTTTACAAAATAGAACCTTATAATAAAAACTTGATGGCCCAAAGTTTAAAATATATTTTATTTAGTACACTCCTTTGCCATTGCCTTAAATTAAAATAAAAACATTAGATTTTTTTTTGACAACAAAACCCAGCTTCCTTTATCTCCTTTAAATCAATCAAGCTGAGACTTTTGATCCCCAGCTATGCAAAAATCAATGCTCTTCTTCACCCCAAAGCAGCTATAAAAGACAAAACTTCATCCATTCTACGTTTTTTAAAAAAATATGAGAATGAAGTCTTGGGGATGGGAGGATCATGTAGGAAACAAAAATTAAATATACATAAAAATGAAAAAATCATAATATAAAACACCCAGTTTTCTCTCTCTCTCTTTCTTTCTCTTCTTCCAAACCCAAGTACATAGATCACCTTCACCCGTCTATGGAGGCTTTCTCTCAGGAGGAGAATGTTATCTTTCTCTGGGTGATCCAGAGACTTTTTATCCATTGACTAAAAGAAGAGAGATACTATAGGTTGTAGTATTCCACAACTTTCCACTGCCAAAAGCGCACAAATATTCCTGGTTCCAATCTGTGTAGTCCTCTCTCTCGAGGGTCCACACCCCATTCTTGAACCTGTGCTAACATTTCTACCACATAAACTCTTTCTGTACACCTTCCTGATTCATCCTAAAAATTCTAATAGAAGTCGGAAAACCTCCAAGCATTCTGTGTAGGGTGGGTTAACTTCATCAACTCAGCTCAGGAACCACCTCAAACCATCTGGTGATGAATTAATCTGAGTTGAGGAGCTACTTACCCTGTTACTTACCTTCAGTGCAGATCTGAGACCATGCTGCATGTGCTCACTTGAGCCTAGGTAATGCCTCAAGGACAAGCCCTGTGGCCTTTGTTTGAAGACTCACTATATAAAAGGATTAAAATATTAAAAATAATGAAGACCTGCAGACATTTCTAACATTCCATGCCCAGGCACCTGCTTACAAGTGAGATCCCTTAGTATGACTCATAATGACCTTCCTTTACTCAGAAAGTGTTAAAGGTTCACGCATATGGACAGCAGCTCATGCATGCAATTATAATCAAGTAAATTATAGGAAAGGACATGTGTAATAGATACAGCTAGGATGACTCTGGACCCTGTCTGTCGTATCATTAATCATGCCCTGAAAGATCCAATGGGGGTACCTTAGGCAGGATGCATATTTTAAATCCTTAAGCAAAATTTATTCACTGTCTATCCCATTTTTCTTTATGGCCACATATTTCATATTCGTGCTCATGATTCCTTTTGTTCTGTCATGAACCCACTCACTCTGCCTTCTCTAACTTCAGTGAACAGCTTGTCCCTTACTGCAGGGTATAATATCCATTCCTTTTATATACAAGAACCTGGAGCCTATCTCCCTGGAACTGTCACTCTGGGTGTCCCAATCAGGATAAGAAAGTTGAAAAAAGAGTCTATTTCTAAAAGTAAAAAAAAAAAATATTATTTTTTAAGGTTCCATTTTACCTTTTTGGTCATATGATGCACTTTAGAATACTTTATTAGATAGTTAAAGAAGTTCAAATACAATATCTAATGAGCTATTTATTTAGTGAGTCACACACTTCTACCTATTCTGTAATCTCATAAAAATTCTTTTAAGTGTGCTTGTATTGTTTGCCTTTCAGATTTACGCTATGCTCCCTGTCAAAAAACTGCTGTTGACCTTTCCTGCTTACTAGTATTTTACATAGTGATATTATTAACAAAACTATCTCTACAAACAATGAATCGCAATGAACCCTCAAAAGACATATTTTCAGTGGCTAGATATTCTACTGAAAAAGACCAGGCTTGGGCTGGGGGGATGGCTCAGTGGTCCAAGCTCCTGCCTGGTAAGTGCAAGGACCTAAGTTTGATTCCCAGTATGACATGCCATGTCATACTGGGCACAATGTGCCAGCCCTGAAACCAGGCATGGTGGCACACACTTGTAATCTTAGGGTTAGGGATGCTGAGACAGGAGGGTCACTACCAGTCTGAGCTGTGCAGTGACCTAGTGACCTTATATAAAAAAGAATAAAATTTTTCTTTAAAAAGAAAAATACCAGACTTTATAAAGGCACTGTAAATATTTTGACAAAAAAGTTTGTAATGTAATTATTTTTCTACTTATGTCAAAGCAATAATAAAAATTGTATGTTTCTAAAATTCAGAGATTGTTTCTGTCACAAAATCAAACTATCAAGAAGTATGCCTGAATAATTAATATATGCACAAATTTGTGCTACCATGCACATTCCCCGATAATTGATTAAAATGTTTCATCATGATTTAGTTGTTATTTAGTGGTTTATTATTTATTTATTGACCAGCAAGTTAATGAGAAACTTCAGCAAAAATTCAGCACATTTTGTCTAGTTTCGATGTGAAAAATAACTTGGAACCAACATTGTCTATGATAACTGACAGATTAGAATGGTATCTTTAGGAGGCCTGTTGCGCCCATGCTAGAATTTGTGCACGACAAAACCGAAAATTCTCTAGCTATTCTTCCAATACTCTTGCTCAAAAAATGATGAGCAATCCATGTTTCAGGGAACCTGTAGATAGAATTTTGGTGTATCACTGCTATAAGAGCAGCAGTTATTCTTTCTGTCAAAAGCTGGGGAAAAGAAGCGGGGGAAGTTTAAAATCCTCACCACTGCTGATATGTAAGACAGACTAGAAGTGACAATCCTCAGAGCTGAGGGAGCAGAAGGAAGAAGTGTGCCCAAGCCATGGAAAGCAGGAGTCATCAGAATCTCACAGATATGCCAGTAACAGAAGCCCATCCCAGAAGTATGGTAAACAGGAAAATTCAACACTTGTCTGGGGTTGGTTATTGGTAGATACGTTGCTTGACTTTAATTAGCTCATGTAATACTGACAGAACTCCTTGAGATAGGTATTAGTATTGTCTTAATTTTACTCTTGCATTTTATAAGCAAGAGTCTGGGAAGAATAGCTAGAGAATTTTCTGTTTTGTCATGCACAAGCAAGCTAAGTATTTAAATGACTTGTTCATGGTCCAAGGCAGTGTATAAGTAGCATTTGTAAGTTACTCTGAAACAAAATACCCGACACCCAGAATTCAAGGAGAGAGGTTTATGTAGCTCACAGTCTGTGGAGGTTTGAGTAAGGTGGCTCCGTAGCACCGGGGCAAGGCTTCAAGTCAGCAGAACACAGCAAAATCAGGAAGAGCACCAGGAAAGATCCTCTCCCCCTCCCTTGTGCTGTGCCCAGGCTTCCCTCACTCCTATGGGGGCAGCGCTCAGCCAGTCCCCATGCCCTCCTCTCGCACAGGATGAGGACATTGCCAAGTAAGGACCCTGGCTTCCTGCTGAGTTGTTTAATTGGACTTCTGAAAATTTTTAAGTTGATACAATGTTTCAAAAATTACATAGGTTCAAATATAAATAGGGGTATGGAGCCAACTATGGTTTTAGAGAGTTCTTGGAAAAAGGCATGCTTGGACTGAGTCATGCTAGGGTGTCAAATAGTTTCCATTTTCAATTTAATTGTTACTTTATTATTATATTTTACTTTCATATTGTCAGTACATGATTGTTGCCCACGACACGTACCGTCACCACGGGAAGCCGATGCATGCATACACATCTTAATTTGGCTGAGTTCCCACTTCTCTGCTTCCAGCTTAAGATCACCTTCCCATTTGCAAAACATTTCCCTACTTTTTATTACCTAGCTTATCATTTCCTATTAAATTATTTATAGTTTGCTTTTATCATATAAGAGAAAGTATATGATGGTTAAGCATGTGTGACCATTTTATTTCACTTAATATTAGGTTCTCAATGTAGATTCAGTTTCCTACCAATGACTCAAGTATATCCCTCTTTATAGGTGAGTAGTACACCATTGTGGGTATATTCCACGTTTTTGTGTCCATTCATCTGTTCACAGACATATAGGCTGCTTCTAAGATGTGAGTATTGTGAGCTGAGCTGCTATAAACATAAACACTGGTATGCAGGTGTGGCTCTAATGTGACATGTTTCACTCTTTGGGAATGATGTAGAGAAAGGGAATATGTTGACTGAATCACATTTCGAATTTTAAGAATAAACTCCATCCTGATTTGAGTAGTGGTTCTAGTAGATTATATTCTCCCTAACAACATAAAGTACTCCCTTTCTCCATAGCCTCACAGACACGTGTTATTATTTGATTTCTCAATGATACCATTCTATCTGGAGTAAGATGGAATCTCATTGCACTTTTCATTCCATTTATCTTATGGTCAAAGATGTCACGGAGGGTTGTCCACTGGTGGCCAATTTGTTACACCCAGCTGAACTGAACTAGCATGGTGCTGGGCGTGGGAGGCCCACCTGAGGAGTTCTGCCAGCAGCATAAGAGGCAGAGAGCCTTTTAGGAAAGCTGTTTGGGGAAACTGTTGGGAAGCTGTTAGAGGGCTGCTGGTTCTCTTGGGTTATTCTGCTTGTAATGCTGACTTTCCTGGTGAACTTGGCTGTTCTCATTGGAGGAGGAGCTTAGGACCTCATTGTCACTGAGGATGGCTAAGGTTCATTTCGGGGAACTCTAGTCCTTACTTTGAGCATTTCTTCCTGGCTCTAGAGGGGAAGATGGCACACCATCAGTTTCCAGAAGTTCAGCTAGTTGGTTTTGCTGATAGGAGCTTGGCTGTTCTTATCTGAGGAAGAGCTTGGAGCCTCACTGTTGCTAGGAATGACTGTGGCACCTTTTGGGGGAGCTCTTGTTCTCACCTTGAGCATTGCTTCCTGGCTCCAGTTCAGATCCCTCAGCTTTCTAGCACAGATCCTTCATCCTGCTGGCAAAGACTTTCTAGCTTCCATCACTGACCTTTGGATGTTCTCAGCCCAAATTATGAAATAGGCCTGTATGAGACATTTTCACGAGCACTAGACTTTTAGCTGGACTCATGCAGGACCTTATTCTGGTTGTTTTTTATTTTTTGTGGTACCAGAGATCAAACTCAGGACCTTGTACTTGCCAGGCAATCACTTATGCCACTGAGCTATCACCCTGGCCCCAAGGACCTTATTCTGGGATGTAGGTCTTCAGCTGGATTCTTTGGTTTTAGTGTGTGTACAGATTTACTACACTCTTTGGGTGACTACTATAAAAAACCTTACAAAACATGTGTCCTGTATTGTATTGTTCTGGCAAAACCCCAAACTATGACAGCTATGAGCCATTTCTTTATGCACTTACTTATCTATTTGTAATTCTTCTGAGAAGTGTCCTCTTTTATCGGGCAGTTTTATTTTGGGGAATCTGAGTTTTCATATATTCTAGAAAGTAATCTTCTATTCAAGGAGTAGTTGAGCAAATTTTTTCTCCTTTTGTTATTTTCTTTTCACTTTTGATTGTTTCTTTGCTGTGCAGAAGCTTCTTAATTTGATATCCCATTTAGTGATTCTTCATGTTATTTCTTATGCATTTGGAGCTCTGTCCAAAAAGCCTGTGCCTTTCTTCAAGAATTTTGTATATCTTCTAGAAGATTGCATTTCTTTTTTCATTTGTAGGCCTCTCATCCATACATGGCTTTGGTGCATGGTGCTATACATGGGTCTAGACTCAATCTTCTGCATGTAGGTAACCAATGTACCTGGACTTTTTGTTAAAGGGGCAGCCTTTCCTCCTGTGCTTATGTCTGGCTTGCTTGTGAAGAGCCAGGGCTGAATGTGGCTGGTGCTTTCTCTGCATTCTCTGCTCTGCTCTGTTGATCATGTGTTCGTGCTTGTGTCACTACCATGATGCTTGTATCATTGTAGACTTGTGATATAATCTGAAAACTGGGATGGAAGTGCTTCTTACTTTGTGCTTGTAACCAAGGATTGCTTTGGCTACCCTGCACTAGTTTTGGTTCCATGTAAATTTTAGGATTTTTTTTAGTTTTTTGAGGAATTCTCTTGACATTTTGATTTAACTTGCACTAATATATATATATTAGATAACTTTTTGCTTTCTGAATTCCTCTGTCATTTCTTATTTTATAGGATATTATTTTTGTTATACAAATCTTTCATTTCGTTGGTTAGATAATTCCTAAATATCCAACTTTTTGAAGTATTGTAAATGGTATTGTTTTCTTAATTTCTTTCTTAGTGAGTTCATTATTCTTGTAAGAATGCTATTAATTTTTGTGTTTTGAATTTATATCTTGCACAATATTGAATTTTACGTTATTTCTAAGAGTCTTTTGGTGGAAGTTTTGATATCTTCTACATAAAAGGATCCTGTCACTGGTGAACAACAATGTTTGCCTTTTTCCTTTACTGTAAACATTCCTTTCACGTTCTTCTCTTTCTTGATTGCTCTGGTTAAATGTTCAAGTACTGTATTAGGGATACAAATAGTGGCCATCCTTCCTTGTTCCTGGTTTTAGAGAGAAAGCTTTGTTTTTCACCAGTTAGTATAATGTTGGTAGTAGATTAGTCATAAATGGCTTTTATTGGATTAAATAAAGTCCTTTTGTGATTATTTTAAGTAATGTTACCTTAATGGGGTATTTGACCTTGTCAGTGGCTTTTCTGTGTTTATTGATATAGTCATGTGATGTTTTTGTTCTTGTCTCTGTTTATTTGATTTACTATATTCACTAATTTTCACATTTCAGACCATCCTTGCATCCATGCCATGAAGCCTAATTTTGGTCATGATGCATAATCTCTTTCATGATTTGATAAATTTTCTTTTCCTGTCTTGTTGACAGTTTTTATTTTTTAAAAGCAATACATTTATTGGGGGAAAAGAAAGCTCCTGTCCTAGAGAGTGACAGAAGGAGAGCCTGAGCAGATTTTCCCCCTTGACATAGACTTTTAAATCTATTTTCATAAAGGACTTTGGCCTATAGTTTTCTTTATTAGTTGAGTCTCTCTGATTTTGGAATCAAGGTAATGCTAGCTTCTAGCAATGAGCTTGGCTGTACTATTTTTCTTTCAGTTGCATTAAAGATTTTGAGAGGCATTGGCATTCTGCAAAGTTCTTGTGAAATTCAGTGGTAAAACCACTTGGCCTTTTATAGTAGGCAAGATTTTTTTTTCTTTAATTATTGCATGTTATTGGGTATTCAGGTTTTTTCCTTTTAATCTTCTTGGTTTAGTTTTGGTAATCCAGACATGTCTAATAATGCATTCATTTCTTCTACTTTTTCCAGTTCATCATAGTACAGGTTTTCTAAGTAGTAACAAATAATCTTTGGAATTTCAGTGTGATTTTTGCGTTTTTCATTTCTAATTGCATTTATATAGGTCTTATCTTTTCTTTCATTTTAAAGACAGATTGGCTGATTGTTCATTCTTTTAAAGAACAAATTCTTTAATTCATTGATTTTTTTTGTATTTTTAGCCTTAATTTTAAATTTCCATTCTAATATTTATAATTTCCTTCCTGGTACTATGTTTGGATTTAGATAGTTCTTTTCCCCCCTAGGAATCTGAAGCAAATATTAAGTTATTTATTCAGGACGCTATGTTTTTCCAATTTGGACATTCATATTTATAAAGTTCCTTCTTAGGATTGCTTTAATTGTATTCCACAGGTTCTAAAGTATTTTACTGGTATTGATTCTAGGAATGCTTATTTGTTCCTACATTTCTTTTGTGACCTCTTAATTATTCATGCATGTATTCTTTAATCTTCATGTGTTTGCAAAACTTTGATGGTTTCTTTTTCTACTGTTTGCTGGTTTGACTGAGCAATGATCTGAGTTGATGCAAGGAAAATTATAATTTTTCTTACATTTATTTAGGCATGGATAGCATGTCTACTAGAGTGTAGTCTAAGTTTGGAGAAAGTTTTCTATTTATTTGAAAATAATGTATATTTCTTTGTTGAATGGAATATTCTATAAATAGCTCTATGGCCATTTGTTCAAAGGTGTGCTTCAACTCTAGCATTTATTACTATTTTTGTCTAGTTGACCCTGTTTTGATAGAAGAATACTGGGTTTCCTCTGATACAATATTATTGTATTAATATTTTGGTGATTTTTTATCTGGCAGTATTTTATGAAGTCTTATAATATTCAGTGAATGTATATTTACAATTATAATATCATCTTATCAAATTCTTTCTTCAACTAATATGCAGTGACCTCTTCGCCTCTTTTGATCAACTTTGGCTTGATGTCCACTTTATCTGAATAAGACAGCTGCTCTTACTTGTTTTGGGCTCTCATTATATGGAACAATGTTTTTAAGCTTTTGATTTCTACTCTAAGAAATTTCAGCAAACCACTCACTCTTGTTTTTTACTTAATCTTTCAAGGTGTATCTTTTGATTGGGGTTAAAACAATTCACACTGAGAGTTATTCTGAAAGGTATTGATTTATTTAAGTAATGACATTATTTTTCTGTTGCTGATTTCTTTATTTTTCTTTGTTTTGCTTCATGGCTCCCACTGCTTATTGTTTTTATTCCATTAGACATTTGGCACCATTGGCTTCGTTACCTCTGTCTAGGCTATACTTGAAAAGCTTTGGAGTACTGATTCGGTGATTGTGAATTTCTTAAAATGCTCTGCCATGGAAAAGTCCTTAATTTTTAAGTTTTTAGAGACAGTCTTGTGCTGAGAAGTCTATTGTAATGTGAAAAGATTTGCCTTTATAAGTTATCTGTTACTTTTCTGTAACAGCTTTTAAGATTCTGTTCTTGTGTTGAACCTCCTGGACTTTCAGTTTTGTTTTTTTCATATATATGTATGTATATATATATATATATATATATATATATGTATATAATATACATATATATATATTTTTTCTGAACTGGGCTCTTTGGGGTTCTATACTTCACTTACCTGTATATTAATTTTTTTCCCAAACATTTTCTGCTATGGTTTCTGTAATAGATGTTTTTCATGCCATTCTTGCCTGCTTTCTATGTGTTTGTGTTTTGTTTTGTTTGACACAGCTCTGACTGTTTAGATCAGCTGGTCTTGAACTTGCTAGGTAGTCTAGTCAGCTCTCAGTGATTGCCCTATCTCAGCTTCTCGAGTGCTGAGATTACAGGTGCCATCATGCCAAATGTCCTTGCCATCTTTTGACTATCCTCCAACTCCAATTAGTTTTCTATTTAGCAATTGTTGAAATCATTTTTTTTTCTGAGTATTTTATTTTATCTCTGAGTATATGCTTACTATCATCTTTCCTGTCTTCTAGTTCTGACTCTCTTGGTGATTTCAGCTGTCCATACCTTCAGTAGAATATTTCATTGCCTAAACTTCTATTGGGTACTTTCATTGGATTTTAATGATTTGCTAAACTGTTATTCATGTTTTGTATCACTTTGGTTAGCTCAGCTGTCTTTTTATTTGTGTCTTAAGCTCACTAATGGTTTCCCTTAGGAAGTTTATTACCAGTTTGTTATATCTTGTGTGAGCTTGGGTGGAGTCCCCAAGGTTCACAGTGCTCAGTAGCCCTGACAAGGTAGATGCCTGACACTGGGGTGGGGAGAAGCACACAAGATATCCCAAGGGCAGGACACTACTGCTGTTTTGGGGGAGGAATGGGCTTGTGTTTGTTTCCAGGGAAATCTTGTCACTTCTCTCCCCATGGTTCCACCATTCATGGGTACTGCTTGGTTACACAGCCCATGAGCCATAATTTTCTCAGTGCTCAGATTCAGGTCCCTAATTAGGATGGCACACTTGTTTTCAACTTCCTCAAGCACCTACTGATGTGCCGCTAATGTGCTTACAGGTTTAACTTTCTCTGATGCCCTGGTTTGTGCATACCTCACTAGCTGTGTTTTTAGTTCCCAGTGGAAAGGGTGGAAAAATTGGGAGCTGCCACTCTTGGCTCTGACTCCCCTGGGCCAGCTCCCTTCCTCTGATGTCCAATCCTCCCTAACATGGCATACATGAAGACCTAGGGAAAAGGGGGCATCAGTGACTACTCCTGGAGCAGCTTCCCTTTCTAAACTCACTGATACTGGAGAGTGGTCTAGTGGTTTTCTGCTGCTGCCT
Organism: Ctenomys sociabilis; assembly: GCA_004027165.1. Lineage (NCBI taxonomy): Eukaryota > Metazoa > Chordata > Mammalia > Rodentia > Ctenomyidae > Ctenomys > Ctenomys sociabilis. The sequence continues at coordinate 18,625 of PVKA01036402.1, forward strand.
GCCTTCCTGTGTGTATCTGGTTTTCTGTACAAGGTACCTGTTTCCCTCCAAGACAGACTGTAGCTTTTCTTACTGCTGTCACCTAATGGGCTATGATGAATCTTGTCCTAGTTTTTCTTTTGCCCAGGGATCTTTGGGTAAAGAATATAATTTTTAATAAAGCATATATTTTTTAACAAAATTTCTTCATGACTAAGCATGAAACTTTAAAAACAGAAGACCAATAATGAGGCCTAAGGTTATCTTTATCCCAAAACAAAAATTGAACAGTTCACATTCAAAACCACAGTAAAAGTAATAAAAACAGTTTTAAATATATGTTATATTAATAATCATTTTGTCAAAGAGAAACCTAAAATAATTTCAGATGACATACAGCAAGATACCAGTATTCATCAATTGTTCAATGAATTCATAATGTTTCTTAAGTGATAAACAGGATGAAAATATATTAAGTGAAAAATTAGAAAATAATTAAAAAACAATAAAAAAGATAACACAATTCAGTGGATAAAGATACAGAAAATAAAAGAGATAAATTCTGATAGCTTAAAAGATATGTACAAGGTCATAAAAAACTTCAGAAGCACCAGAAGTCATCCAGATATGTTATAAAAGTAGCAAGATAAATTAACAGAAAATAAAGTATAAAAATCTTTGTTAGGGCCTAGGAGGTAACTCAGTAGAATAAGTGCTTGCCTGTCAAATGTAAAGGGCTGAGTTAAATTCCCAGTTTAAAACAAAAACAAAAAATTATTCATTAATATTTTTAAATATCAATGAAATATTTAGAATTTCATTAGTAAATAAAAATTCCAAATTAAAGAAACTCAGAAAAACAATTCAAAAACTACGATGTAAATATTCAGATAATTTTTATACACAAGTTCTTAAAATGTCAAGAATAAGTAACTCCTACTACATACACAATTTCTAAGTTAATGAAATTCCAAATAAATGTATACTTCTAAATCAATATTGAAAATCAATGGAAGGATAATGACTTAATTATTTTCTGTAGTTAAGATACTCCTGGTAGATCTAAGTGTAAAATACTTGCCCATTCCCTCTTAAAATTAGATACTTATTCTTAATGTATGTGTAGAAGTAACAATTCTCAATAAAGACCAATGAACTGAATTCTCCATAGCTCATATATAAAGCAGTTTTCTGAAACAGTTTTCTGAGGCAGGTTTCAAGAATGTGAAGATTCTTTTGGGGGGGAAACGCACTACATTGCAGGTTGTAATAGTCCATGGCTCACCAAAAGGAGCCCAGGGGAGCCATCTGTTATAGATACAAGTCAGACGGGAAATTGTTCTTACAGAGAATTTAAAGGCAATGGTAAAATTAAATAAAAATCCCTCTACTTTTACTAAAACCATGCAGTGACAATTCTAAATATTGCCGGTGATAAAATTTTCCTCCTAGACTGTACAATTTTGTGAGTCTAAACAATTGCCATTTTCAGGCCAAATGAGAAACATTAAAACAGAAGACCAGCTCCTGCTGGCTGCCCTTGACACTCTGCTGCTCACAAATGAAATTCAAACAAAGCAAACCAAAGCACGCAAATCAATTAAAGCACATAAATCTGTGATAAAATTCAATATCTCCTCCTAATTTCTTTTGCTTTGTGGTAAAATTAGATATAAATAGATAACTCAGCATGATAGAAATTGTGATCTGAAATTTACATCATAATTGATCTAAAATATGAGAAGCATTTCATTAAAATCTTTAATAAGACCATGACTTAATAGAATTGTTAATAGAATTATGACTTTCATATTGCCATTGAAACTCAACAATAGGAAATAAAATAATTGCCACTGACTCAAATAAGAAATTAAAATAGGGTAAATAGTGATAGGAAACAGACAAAGTAATATAACTGATAAGTTACACATACTTGTTAAAACCAGAAAAACTGAGATCATTTAAAATCACTGAGTTTAATATGTGGACTCCTTAACAAATGAAAAGCATTATGTGTTCTTTTCCCATGACTTATAAATTAGGAACCATATGATAAGATTACAGCAGAAGATGCCCTCTATTCTCCACCCAATATACTCAAGTTTGTTTGTTTCCAGTTCCAGTTAGAGTTCTTGCTACTTTTGCCCCTTAGAAACTGGTCAAGGATGTGCATAGCTGGTCACTATGATGCATATTTTAAGAACTAATCCCCAATTGACAAGCCATTTTGCCTCTATACTTCCTGCTCATTTAATCCCATAAAAACCCTAGGCCACCAGAGATTGTGGCCTCACATTTTGGGAATGATCTCACACAGTACCTGTTGACTTAAAATAAATGTGCCTCCAAATCCTGGGTTTGATTTTTGATGTTTCTGCTTGCCACTGTATGATGGAAATATAAAAATCAAAGTACAACCAAATGAAAATACCTAAAGATCACACTTAGCAAAAATAAGATACCTATGGTGTATGGATAATATTTTGGAGAACATGAAAGACAACTTTTACAATGCTGAATTGCCCTATTCATAGAGAAAGGTTTTGTATATCTGTAGTGCATTTATTATTTTAATGTAATACATACAGATATCTGGTGACATTTAAATAAAAACTGAAAGTAGAACTATTTTTAATCTGTTAAAATTTGAAATTCACACTATAGGAATAATAAATAACAAGAACAAATGAGAATAAGCAACTTTTTTTTTTTTTTGTTTTTAGAACAGGGTCTACAGGGTCTCACCATGCAGATCAGGCTCCGAGTGATCCTGTTGTTTTCAGCCTCTCAAGCCCTGGGATTACAGGCATGCACCACCATGCACAGGCTCAGTGTGACCCGGGGGTGGGGCCAGCAAGGCAGGCCGGGGATTGAACCCGGCTGCTGCACTCTGCCTAACCAGTTGCTTTAGTCTGTTGAGCTATCAATCTGGCCCAAGAATAAACAAGTTTTGGAAAAAAAATAGTTTCATAAATGAAAAGAGGCTTTTCTTCTGGATGGTTAACAACCTAAGTTCACAAGTCAGAGTTGGAGAAATAGAAGAGCCACAAGGCCAGCCAACATTTTGGCCCTAGCCTTTCAAGGTCAGCAAAGACTCAGGACATAGGAGAACCTGTACTGCAATATCATGAGACTCAGGTGAGCTCCAAATTTTCTGAGCAAGGAGATTGTGGAGCCACAGAGGAAAGAGATTGAAGTTCTAAAGTGTGCCTGGGGA
>PVKA01036403.1:0-21815 GCA_004027165.1 Ctenomys sociabilis
GGCTGGCCTTAAGCTCACTTTGTAGCTCAGGCTGGTCTTGAACTCACAACAATCCTCCTGCCTCAGCCTCCCAAGTGCTGGGATTACAGGCCTGTGCCACCACGCTCGGCTCTGGCATACCATTTAAATAATAAAAGGCCTAGTGCTGGCCTCCAAAGGCCACTGTATGATCAAAGTTCTGTTAAAGCAAAGGGGAGTCAATCCTGCCAATTTCACTTGTCAGTATCTACTATTAAATTTTTATACTTTTACAGCAACAGAACAATAAACCAGGTAAGAAGAAAAAAGGCTAAGAAGGGTCCTTTGGAGAGATCTCCATACTGGACAATGGGAGGGACTCAGTCCACCACTAACCTGGGGCAAAGGGTGTGCTTGTGTTTTTCCAGAGAATGCTAACCGACCTATTTGGGCACCAGAGTGTACTGTCAGGCTGTACCATGAAGCCAGATCTAAGGAAGTTAGCAGCCACCAGACTAGATCCAGCCCGGGGGCTTATTCAAGGAACTGACCAAATGGAAATATGAGATCTAAATAGGTGATAAAATATGGAAAAAGAATTAAGTTAAATTTTTTCAGTATTGATAAAAAATACAAAATACACACATCAATTATAGATAAAAGATTTCATTCCTTCCAAGTTTTTCTAATAAGAGAGCTCTAATAATTGACGAATAACAAAATCTGACTAGTCTGCTTATAAAATTTCTAAAGCTTATAATATAATTGTTGTAATTTAATTCGGCCAAATATTTGAGTGTGCTCTTGATTTTTTTAAGGGATTTATGTGTTTGTGTGTCTTTCAATGAACAGCTGTTCTTCCTTTTTTTGATGATGGTTTGTTCTAAATATAATTTGAGATATAGAATTAAAAGCATGCTTTTTCCTGAATTACCAGATAGTCAAAGTGATATAAAAATGATTTATATGAAATACATCATAAGGTTTAAGCTAATTAAACAAAAATTCCTTAGAGTGGAAAAAAATTATTGAGGAGTCCAGTTGATGAATAAGAGGTCTGGTCAACCTCTTTATTCATTAATGAGGAGGTCCCAATAATCTCAATAGTCTCTTAGAAGACACTTTCAATAAATACAGATGATTGGTTAAAAGTGTTATGTCAAAGCAAAACAAAAAATATTTGAAGTATATCAAAATGTCATCAGGATTGGCTTACTACAATGTTGTATATGGTTTTGATTTCTAAATGAATATAAAAATGTGTAACTTGTTTGTTAACATTCTATAGGGACTTATATCAATGGGTAATTATAAAATGAGCTAATAAAAGCTTAAAAATGCTTATGAAACAAAAAATGGGGAATAATATGGGAATAGATATAAATACACTTAGATGGTACAAAAAGCTTTATTTATATTAAATTTTCAAAAAATAACTGCCAGACCTGCTGCAGACTGTCATTGGAAAAAAGAAATATTGGAGAAGTGATTTGGGTGCCAACTTGACAAAACCTCGAAAATGAGCAAAAACAAACATTTTGAGAGAGAAATAGTATCTTGTTTCTTGCTACGGTGGCTTTGTTGCCACTTCTGGTAAGTGCTGAAGGTAATTTTAGTTATTAGGCTTACATTCCAAATCCACCACTCAATAGAGGAGGTCACTGGTGGATGCTACTATACCCATATATGTTAATGAAGGCTCCTGGCTACCAGGCCCTGATGCCCCGGGGACCAGCAGTGCTGGCAAAAGAAGGCACCAAAATTCCATTTTAAGAAATTGGAGTAGAAGGCTGGCTTATTTGTATTGAGAATGGAGCTCATTGCTTAAAAGCAAGCACAAGTCTGGTTGTCTATAGTAAATAATAATACTGGGGGTATGGGGCCGGGTGTGGTGGCGCATGCCTGTAATCCCAGCACTCGGGAGGCTGAGGCAGGAGGATTGTTGTGAGTTCAAGACCAGCCTGAGCTACAAAGTGAGCTTAAGGCCAGCCTGAACTGTGTAGTGAGACCCTGTCTCAAAAGGACAAAAAAAAAAAAAAAAAAAAAAAAAAAAAAAAAAAAAAAAAAAAAAAAAAAAAAAAAAAAAATACTGGGGGTAAAGGAGGAAAAATGGGACTTTTTCTTCTCCAAGGAAAAAATTTTAAAGGTATAGCTGCTGATGGAATGTTTCCACCAGCAGATCTGCCACCCTGACTGAATACCAATGTTGCTTATCTCAGTGAGTGGATACACTGGGAAGTCTGTAGAGGAGAAACAGCCCAGGTGGTGGTTAATACTTCCTATGGAAGCGTTGTAGATTGGAGCCCTTATGGCTCTGCCCTGATGGCGGAAGGGAAGGAGTTAAGATGGAAATGGAATGGCAGTGATGAGATTTATACTAGCACTAAAAATGCCCATGATACAATAATGTGGCATAGAGGAGGAATGTCCCCTAGTGTCCCTCACATTTCTGGGGGACCAGTTCAACATCATCTTTGGAAACTGGTTACCTCATTAAGTCATATGTCAGCATGGAAAGGTTTTATATGGAGGAATCAATCCTCCTATAAATTACATCTAAAATTTAAAAGGAACACAATACATTTTGCTCAGGCATGTGTTCACTTCTCTTACCTGTTGCTTGTAGGACCTAGTTATTGGAACCCTTCTAACTATACCATCACGTGTCACAATTGTTCTTTATATACATGTCTGAATTCTTCTATTAGCCTTAATTTTTCCAGGGATAGCATTTATATTCTCAGAGCGAAGACTGGAATTTGGCTTCCTGTACAATTGCATCACCCGTGGCAAGACTACACTTCCATGATGCTGTTCCAACAGTTGTTGGAGGTGTTAAAGAAGATGACTAAAAGAATGCTTGAACTCGTGATAATCATAATTTTAGGAATAATAGCCGTCACAGCCATAGCTGCTACAGCCAAAGTAGCATTGCGCCAAGGTATACAAACTGTTCATTTTGTGCAGCAGTGGCACAAGGACTCAGAGCAGTTATGGACTTCTCAAGGACACATAGGTTCAGAGCTAAATGTAAGATAAATGATTTAGAGCAAGCTGTTGTTATGCTAGGAGATCAGATTGTTAATCTACAATACCAATTTTGTTTAAAATGTGATTGGAATACCTCTTCATTCTGTGTAACTCCAATTCAATGGAATCAAACTCATTTCCCATGGAAAAATGTGAAAAGATATTTATTGCACCATGGTAATATTACCTCTGAGATCATATCTCTTCAACAACATATTGATAATACTTTTGTAAAACAATTGTCAGAATTGTCTGGCACTGATCTGTTACAAAGTATCTCAAATGGCATTGAAAACCTCAATGCTTTTCATGTTACTTCATGGTTTAGTGGAAGTGTAGCAGTGATTTGTCTATGTTGTCTCTGTACTGTTTGTATATCCTGCTTAGCCTGGCAATGAGGACGAGTATGGTAACAAGCCTTGGACTAAAAATCTGCAGTCCTCGCACTGATGCTGCAAAAACTTTCAGCATAAAAACAAAAGCAGGTTTCTCAGTATCTATGCAAATATATGTAAGTGCTAATTCCTATTTTTTAAAAAAATTTTTCTTTCTTCATATTCTGTGAGGACATAGAGTTTAATATCTCAATACTTGATGGAAAATACCTGTTCCATGTTACGCCTACGATATCTGATACTTAGACAAATTTTGTGGGCAAACTGAACTGCATATGTTGCAGGGTAATTATAAGCTTCTCTTCTGGAGGGTTAACAACCTAAGTTTGCAGATCAAAAATTGGAGAAAAAGAAAGGCTGCAAGGTCAGCCAACATTTTGGCCTTAGCCTTTCAAGGTCAGTGAAGACTCAGGACATAGGAGAATTTGTACTGTAACATCATGTAACTCAGTTGTACCCCAAATATTCTGATCAAGGAGATGATGGGGCCCAAGAGGAATGCGATCGATGAAAGAAAACTTTCTCTCAGGCTTCCACAGAGAGCAAATTGGTCAAGCAATGGCCATGACTCATCCGCATGGCTGACACTGACAAGGGATCTACAAAGTGCGGTACAGGGTTACAGGATAAACCCTGAGGTTACCTGACTGATCTTATCTGATATAAAAGTTACATTTCTTGTTATATAGGTCTTGCTTTATCTTGGTCTTAACCATCCAGCAGAAAAGTATAAAAAGGAGGTACATAAAGTAAAGCCACAGGGCCGGGGAGATGGCTCAGGGGCTGGGGATATGGCTCAGTGGAGTAAGTTCTTACGTGGCAAGCGCAAGGGCCTGAATTCAATCCCTGATTCTGCCAAATAAATAAATAAATAAATAAATAAATAAATAAATAAATAAATAAATAAAGTAAAGCCACATTAATATACTGAGCTGTGAATGGTTCAAGTCAACAACTTCTGTGGATAACCTACTACTATTTGTGGACTGCTGATCTGTGTTGGATTATTTTATTCCATAAAAAAGGAGGAATTATAGAAATGTAGATTTGATATAAAAGCCTAGTGTCCCGAGAGAGTAAGGAACAGTAGACAGAGCCCGAGGAGAACTGCTGTCTGTTCTGGGATTCCAGATAGCAGCCTCTCCTGCAGGTGCCTTGTTCTTTGATCCCTTGCTGAGGATGTTATCAGCTAGCATTTGTGTGAACCTAGCATTAGGCAAATGGTGGAAGTCAGTAGAGATAGCAGTTTGTATTCACTTAAGTAATTATGCACATTCCTTAGTCTGCTTATACCTCAATAAATGTGAGATGCTTCTGAGGCTCTGGGCCACTTGAGAGAGACTAATCTCAGTGAGACCTCTGAAGCTATATTAAAAAAAAACAGATTGTAAGTAAAAAAAAAAAAACTGTCACAAGAGATAAAGATGGTTCTTATATAATGATAAAAATCAATAAGATATAGTTTTATATATATATATATATATATATATATATATATATATATATATATACAAAACCTGACACTATATAATATATACATATATTAACAGAACTGAGGACATAAACAGCAATATAGTAATAGTAATATAATATAGGTAATAAGAGGGTACTTCAATATATGATTTTGTATGTACTGGACAGGTCCTGTCCACATAAGAAATCAATCAGGAAGATGAAAAAATGAAATTAAATAACATAATAGACCACATGGACCTAACAGACATCCACAATATATACATTATAGAAGCAGAATATACACAAATTCTTCTTGTGTATACATGGAACATTCTCCAGGACAGATCATATGTTATCATCTATATGCCACATTCATCTGTTGATGAACGTCCAGATTGTACCAAGATTTAGCTACTATGAGTTGTGCTGCTATAATCTGGTGTCCATGTATTGCTATAATATGATGTCTTGTGCCAGGGAGATAGCTCAGCAGCATCAGTGCCTGCCTGGCAAGTGCAAGGTCCTAAGTTCAATCCCCAGAACAAAAAAAAAAAAAAAAAAAAAAAAAAAAAATCATCCTTAATTCTTGTGGGAAGATACCTAGGAGGGGAATAGCTGTGTCAAATTGAATTTCTATTTTTAGCTTTTTGAAGGCTCTTTATACTGATTTCTTTAGTGGTTGTACCAGGAAGCTTCTTTTAAATTAATAGCCCTGGCAGGCATTTTTATTGTTTTTCTCAATTTCTTTATGATAGCCATTCTTTTAGCTGCTAAGACAGAATCACAGTGTTCTTTTGATTTGTATTTCCGTAACAGCCACAGGCATGGAATATGGCCATTCGTACTTCTTGGATCAGTATTGTTTAGTTCAGATCTGTAGGCTCCAAATATACAAGGGAGAATTCTAGGTGTGTGCAAGGAATGCAAAGAGATGAAGGCAAAACCATCTGCTGGCTCTCCCTCCTGCACAGAGGAAAATCCAAAGTCTTTGGCTATGTGAGGTTCTTTATGATTAATGATTCTGGATTTGCTTCTCTTATCTCCTCTTTAATGACTTATTTCTTACTCATGAAGCAATCTTCCCTGAACACACCTGGGATGATACTTTTTTATTTTGTGGAACCGGGGATTGAACTCAGGCCCTTGTGCTTGCCAGGGAAGCGCTTATTCCACTGAGCCATCTCCCCAGCCCCTGGGATGATACTCTTAGGACCTTGTGACTGCTGTCCTCTCTGTTGGAAATATTCTCCTAGGTATCCATTGCACATTTTCCTCTACCTCTTCAAGTGTCTGTTCCAATGTTACTTTAAGAAACCTACCCTTACCACCTTATTTAAAACTGTGACCCTCAGCATTCCTTACTTTCTTTCATTGCTTTAGTTTTTTTCTGCAGTACTTGTTATCTGATGTAGTATATATTTTACTCATTTATTTCTTCCTGTTTCTTAATCAGGATATAAACTATGAGGACCATATTTGGTTCTACAACAACCATAATTTGACCATATTTTGTCCTATGAGGACCTCAACCATAAGGACCACATTTTTTATTTTAAAAAATTGTTCTATCGCTTAGTATTTCTTGAAACATAGTAGGCACTCATACTTATTGAATGATTAGATGTATGATGAACAAAATTTGCCCCTTCATGGCTATGATATTTTGAGCAGGCAGAGATCCCAAAGATCGGACTCTTTCTTACCCTAATTTCCTGTTGGTTTCTTGGTAAGATTTTATTTAATCAAATTGTAGGAAAATATTTATTAATGCCCATGGTAGGTGGTTTGCAAATTTGTGGATTTTTTTCTCCTATTCAAGGCAAATAAATCCTGAAAGAGAGGCCCTTGTAGTTTATTGAATTTCACTTCCAGCTCTTTTCTTATCTCTTGAGTGTAGTTCCTGGTCTTCTAGAAATGTCTGCTTTTCTTGGAAGGAAATTTCTAAATAATGAAGGTTCCTTCCTTTGCATTTCAAGTTAGATAATGGGAGAATTAGGTGGTTTGTAAATATGTAGTAAAAGCTCTCTGAAGTTGATATGGCTGAAGTGTAGATATTTCCTGAAAAAGTTTGACTGCATTTACAGAACTTACAAATACCATGAGTTGCTTATGCAGGGCACCCTAGGATGGACTCCTCTTGTTATCTGCTTTTCCCAGAGTTAATCTCGAAACAGCACTACACGTGCACTGGTCCTACTGAGAGAGTGATCATGCTGTGATTCATAAGGTCTTCAGTGCCCTGCACAGACCATGAAAGGGGCAAATGTGAAGTGCGGCCTTTTTTTTTGTTTTTTAATTTTTTTCTGATGTAGCACAAATTGATCTGGCTACACCAAAGATAGGGTATGGAGGACAACAGAGATGGAAGGCAGCTATGCTCACCACTATACCAACCAACGCAGGCCAACAGAGATGGCTTCCTGTGAGAGAAGACAATTTGATTCCACTTTTTTTTTTTTTTTTTGTCTTTTTGAGACAGGGTCTCACTATGCAATTCAGGCTGGCCTTAAACTCACTTTGTAGCTCAGGCTGGTCTCGAACTCACAACAATCCTCCTGCCTCAGCCTCCCAGTGCAGGGATTACAGGCTTGCGCCACCATGCCCGGCTTTGATTCCACTTTGATTCACCTTTTCTCTACTTCCGTGTACTGATAGACTCAGAGCCGGCTAGGAAAATACTCTCCTTGCTCAGTTGGCTTTAAGCAATGCAGATGGGTCTAGCCAAGGCTCAAATGTGTAACCTTTAAGGCAAAGGGACAGATCTGTGATATCCCATCTATAGCTTCTAAGTGTGAGCTACTCCAAGAGACACCACACTGTTGTCTGGGATTGAATTTCAAGGAGGCAGTGAGGTCCCAGGGCAACATAAGCTAGACCTTAGAGGTGAAGTAGTCAACCCCAAACACAAGATACTTCCTTAGACTATGTTATGCAGATTCCTCCAAACTTAGAGCTACCTGTGACTGGAATCTGCTACTCTTTCTGCAAACCTTTCTGTGCATATTGCAGAGATGCCATTGTGCCTCCTAGCTAGCTCAGATGCACTTCCCGTCATTCTCACAGCCACAAAACCCTCATTAAAGATTAATAAATATACACAGATAGCTTGGATAATTGTACTGCTGATTACTACTGGTCTAATGAAAGGAATAGTTAATGCTTTAATTTTCTTTTTTCTTCTTTTTACTTTATTTTTGACCAATTTTGCATGCTTGTATCTGGTAGTCTGAACAATAGTATGAAGACAACAATATACAATATAACAATTATTGTTGGATTCCTACCATTTTGTCTAGTGAAAATATGTTATTATTATTATTATTAGTAGTAGTATTAGTATTTGTGGTACTAGGGATTGAACTCAGGACCTTGAGCTTACCAGGCAAGCATTTATTCTACTGAGCTATCTCCCCAGCCCCTAAACTATTTTTTAAAAAAATGTATTTGGTACAGGGTCTCACTATGCAGCTCAGACTCGTAGTGATCCTCCTGTTTTCAGCCTCCCCAGCACTGGGATTATAGGCATGTGCCACCATGCCAGGTCTTCATGGCCTGCTCAGTGCACCCAGGGGTGGGGCCAGCATGGCATGTGATGCTGAATATTGAACACCAGTACTTGTGCTTGCCTAAGTAGGCACTTAGTCCACTGAGCTGTCTCAGTGGCCCTTAAACTATTTTTTTATTTTCTTAAGAAGAAAAACCAAAAACCCCAAAACAAAACAAAACACACCTGGGTTTGACCCTGCTCATGGCTTTTGTACTGGTTAGCCATTGCTCTGACTAGATTTAGGACCTCTTGACTTCCCACAACTGCAGATGCCTCTCTCTCTTTATTCTCATGTGGGTTGTATCGGAAGTGACAGATTGGAAATCACTCGTGAGAATTCCACCAACCTTGCCCTGGTATGGCAGTTCATGAACTCCTCCAGGATGTGATGAAGTCTGGGTGGGCGCCTCTGATGGTGAGTAGGTCACATAGGTGAACCAAACCCGAAGCTCTGTTGTCTCAAAACCAGATTCTGGCAGAGGCTGGGAAACTTAGCAATGTCAAGAAGGCAGATACTTCTGTGTTGTACAGGTGCTTGCACTATATGACACTCTTAAGGGAATGAGGCCATCTAGTCAACTCAGAAATCATCTAACTCAAATCCTGTGCATTGCAAAAGTGTCTATGGGACAACCCTAACTGGTGGTCATGCAGACTCTTCATAAACAAGGGTAGTGGTGCAAAAAAAAAATCACTGTCTCTTGACATGTTGGATGTTGTTTTGAGACTGCTATAATTATAAAGAGCCTTCTTTTAATATTGGGGAAGGACACTTTTTATTTTTAATTTTTATTTATTTATTTTTTTTGTCTTTTTTTGAGACAGGGTCTCACTATGCAGTTCAGGCTGGCCTTAAGCTCACTTTGTAGCTCAGGCTGGTCTCGAACTCACAACAATCCTCCTGCCTCAGCCTCCCCAGTGCTGGGATTACAGGCATGCGCCACCACACCCGGCTAATTTTTAATTTTTAATTTTTTTTTGTATTTTAGGGAATGGTCTATAGGATGTTCAGGATCTTACTACTAGATTGGACTTGTAGTGATTCGCCTACTTACAGCCTCCCAAGAGCTGGGATTATAGGCATGCGCCACCACGCCCAGTCTGACACGTTCTTTAACTTGTTCCCCTTGGGCCTAGGCTTACTCTCTCAATCCATGTAGAATGGCTCCTCATTCTATGAGATAATCTTCAGCTACTTGCCAATGCCTCTAATGCCCTAAAGATCTTCCCAGGGCAGGAGTCACCTCCCTCCTTTGGAAAAATACTGTGCTCCCTATGATGTCTGGACTGAATAGTAGCAGGGCAGAGAGAGCCATTTCTTTCCTGTCTGTGCATCACTTCTACTAACTTAATGCATGATTATTATGATTAGAATCACTGACAAGCCTTAGTTAGACCTCTCAGACTATTGCAGTTATATCTGGTGGCCATCGTTCCACTTCCTCACCCACATTAGCTTCTCCACAGCTGATTCATCCTTAAAGTCCCAGGCCAAACGCTGCTTTCAGAAAGAATCTCCCCAGTATTCCCCCAGTGAGATGCAATTTTTTTCTTTCCTTCTGCTCCCCAGGCCTTGTGTTTGATTCTAGGTCTATTGCAGTATTCTTTAAATTAACATGTTGACTTGAATCAATTAACATGTTGTGCTAGCTCTCTCAAAGGGCTGTGAACTCTGTGAAGTCCGGGGTGGGCTCACTCATGCTTCTGCATTGTTGTTGTGCAGCAAGGTATTCTAGCAAAGATGGGACTTAATCCAACTATGTATGAGTCCACTCAGAGGATTAGTACCTTCTGGGGAGGTGCTCTTCTTGTTTTAGGAGGGAGATTTTAAATCATGAACTCCTGAAGTCAAACATGTATTTGAATTCTGTTCTTGTCACATACAAGCTATGAACTTTGGGTCAGTTATTCGATCTCTTTGCACCTCAGTTTTCTCATCTGTAAAGTAGAGATAATAATTTTATATGAATGTTGAGAGTTCAGGAGGCATATGGGGAATAAACAGCCTCTGAGCACTCACTCGTATGACTTGCTTATACTCAGCCCTCAGAGGAAGTTAGTATTAGATTTTTTTTTTGAGCTTCAGAAATTGGAATTTTTAATAAATTTTATTAAAAGTATGGTTTAGGCAAACAATTTTAACCTTTAGTGTAGTCATATACATGATAAAATTAAATTATAAGCCATATGGGTGAACAAAAATTCTTTATACAAAGTATATTTAGATACCTAAATACAATCTGCTTTTGAAAATGGAATCATGTTTTATAGTTGAATTCCTAAGTGTGTCAAATCCAAAGCTGTACAATAGTGAGACTCCTGAAAAGGCAAATCCAGGTATCAACAAAGACACTCTTCTGAATTCCCATGTTTCACCAAGCATCAGAAACCACCAATTGTTTAGTTCTTTTCTTGTACATTATTCTTATCCACATTCTCCACATCTGATTGGATCCCTGGATTTAAGTTAATTTTCTGTGTGACATTCCATCATTGGCTGCTGCTTTGGGAGATGAACGTCCTGCTGAGGGTCCATCGTTAGTGTCTGATCTGGGCAGCGCCGAGAAGGTTCTCACTCTGGCATTTCTAAACAGAACTTCGCTACATACTGTCTCAGTATTAGATATTTTTAACTTCTATTTGTGAAAAATTGTTTCATTTTTTTGGACTAATCACACAGAATTATGATTGCTTTCAAGCTTCACAGATTGTGAATTTCTCGTTGCCTATACCCTGTCTTTAGATCCCTAGTACCCAGCACAATATCTACAAAATTGTCAGGGTTTATTGAATGAATGAATTTGATACCAAAATCTTTTTTTTTTTTGACACCAAAGTCTTGATATTATACATACACAGGATGCTGCTGTTATTAGTAGGTATTGCACTGTTAGGCCTCAAAAATGATTAAGAGCAATGATTTCCTTGACTCTTTGGAGAATTTATGAACTAGTGTGAATGATGCACAGTACTTATAACTTATGAATTTTAAAATAAATAGGTGAATTAGAAAGATACAACAGGACTGAAAATAATAGGAGCAGAGAGGTATAACAGAGAGATTAATGGCTAAGATACGGTACTAGATGGCTTTATGGAGATAGAAATTCAAAGTGCTATTTAAAAAAAATTAAAAATATTTTATTTATTTGGTACAGGGTCTTGCTATGCAGCTTGGACTCGTAGTGATTTTCCTGTCTCACCTCTCCAGAGCTGGGATTACAGAAGTGTGCCACTATACCTGGTTTGTGAAGTGGTATTTTAAAGATGAATATAGGGCCTGGGGAGATAGCTCAGTGGCTTAAGCCCTGGCCTGGGAAGTACAAGGACCTGGGTTCAATCCCTTCTATTGCATTCTGTGCCGGCCACTGAGGATCACTACGAGTCTGAGCTGTGAAGAGAGACCACGTACCAAATAAATAAATGAATAAAAGATTTAAAAAGGGAGATGAATACAATATTTATTGAAGAAATTTGTCTGTTATTTTAATTCTTGTCATTCAGTAATATCCAGGACAGAAGCCTCTAGATTATAAAGACACTTGTTGACCCATCTGCCTTTCCTTTGAGCTGCCATGTGAATTCTTTTTTTTTTTTTTTTTTTGTTTGCAGAACCAGGGATTGAACTCAGGCCCTTGTGTTTGCCAGGGAAGCCCTTATTCCACTGGACCATCTCTCTGGCCCAGCCATCTCCTTAGCCCTGAATTCTTCCTTGCTGCCTATCAATTTTCAACCCCCATTATGCACAGAGTGGTTAGCAAATATTATTCCTTGAATCGTCACAAAATGCATAGCTAAGCCCATGTCTATCTCTGAATTGCAAGCTCTTTTAGGGAACAAATGGTGTCTTTGCAGTTCTGTAGCTCCAAAAGGTGCCAGCCATCCCACAGATCCTTGCAGACACTGAGAAAGCAAGGCCCAAGTCACATGGGTAGTTAAATGGTGCCAAGATTGTAACTTGGCACTTCTTTTGGATTTAACCTGCTGCTCTGAACTCCTTAGTATACTATCCCTCTTAAGAAATCTCGTACAGTTCTCAGTAACTATTAACTAAATTAAATTTACTGAATGAATTGGAAGCATAGATATTTCATTCAGGGGCAAACAAGGAGGAGAAAGCAAAGCTCTACAGTATTGGGTTTAGGACGGTGATACAACAGCAGCAGCGGGAGCAACAACAACCCTAAATAAAACAACACAAATATAGTTGCTAGGGGCGTCTGATCAGGCAGAGACCATCAGCATGTCCCTTTTCTCGTAAATAGTTGTTTCAGAAACTGGTGTATTCATATGACAGAAATCTTGCTTTTTTGCAGAGAGCGTTGTTCTGTGACCAGTTTTTTTTTTTTTCCAAACGAGTTCGTCATTTTGTGTAGGTAACTCTTAAGGACAGGAGGAACCAAGTGACCGGTAGATGGCGATAGAACCCCATAGGATTTTCCTCCATCTTGCTCAGGAGGCATTTTTCAGTCTGGGGATATTTACTGCACCTTTAACGAGGTTAATTGATCCATCTTGACGTTTACATATAAAGCCATAGAACTATAGAAACTTGGAGACATTATCATTGTATTGTGGCAACTCTTCATTTTAAGTGTGAGAAGGCAGGAACACAATCCTGGGATTTAGTGGCTCCAGAGATCCATCCGAAAGGTTGGTCTTTGTGTCGGGACTGAAGCTCCGGTTTCCTGACTCTCCTTCACCCAACTGTTCTCTCTTTCCTACTCCTTCTGTCCCTCTCTCCTCTTCCTATTCTCTCTCTCTGACTGCTATTTGTTTTTTATTCATATTATTTTAGTAAATCTTCAGCTTCATTGAGATATGTTGACAAAACCACAAAAACTTAGTCTACAATATGATGACTTGACACAATATGTATAAAATAATATAGAATATGAAATCATTTAATATATGTGTTACCAGTGAAAATCTACTCTCAGTAAATTTCAAGTTTACAATAGTTGTTAACTATAGTCAATTAGATTTCCCCAGCTTATTCCTCTTATAACTGAAAATTTATATTTGGCTTACATTTCCTTTTCACAAATTCCCCAGCCTCCGGCAGATGCACTTTTGTTACATGATTTCCGAATTTTTAGGATTTCACTTACAAGTGAGATCACACAGTACTTGTATTTCTCTGTCTCACTTATTTCACAAGACTTCATATTTTCAGGTTCCATCCATATTGTCAAGAGTGCAAGATCTGGGGCCGGGAAGATGGCTCATTAGAATAAGCACTTCCCTAGCAAGTGCAAGGGCCCCCCCAAAAAAAAGAATGGCAAGATCTTCTTTTCATGGGTGAGTACCATTCTGTTGTATATTATATGTAATCTATACATAACTCTCATTTACTCATTTATCCACTGGTGGACATGGGTTGATTTCATATCTTGGCTATTTTTTTTTTTAACTGTATTTAATACAGGGTCTGTAGGATCTCCCTACACAGATCAGACTCACAGCGACCCTGCTGTTTTGAGCCTCCCCACTGCTGGGATTATAGGTATGCTCCACCATGCCCAGTCAGCATGTGGTGCTGGCTATCGAATTCTGGCCCCTGCGCTTGCCTAAGCAAGCACTTAGTCCACTGATCTATCTCACTGGCTTGAAAATCCACATCTTCTTTATTCATTCTTTGGTTGACAGGCATTTGGGCTGTTTCCAAAATTTAGTTATTACAAACTCTGCTACTCTAAACATGGGTTTGCCTACAGTGCTGCGGTATATTCTCTTGGGAATATTCGGAGAAAGTAATAACTGGATGACTGGCACCTCAAGTCCTAGTTTTCTGAGGAATCACCACACTGATTTCCACAGTGTTTGCACCAGTTTACACTCCACCGACAGAGGAGAAGGCTTTCTTTCCCCCCATACCTCCTTTAGCATTTGCTATTGGTTGATTTCTTGAAAATAGCCCCTTTTCTTAGAATAAGATGCAATCTCAGAATTGTTTAAGTTTGCATTTCTCAAATGACCAGTGATGCTGAAGATTTTTTATATATTTATTTGCTACTTCTACTTCTTCATCTGTGAAATGTTTCCTCATTTCAGATGGCTATTTTTGGACTGGGTCTTTAAATTGGGAGGGTCTGATTTTTTTGAGTTCTTTGTATGTTAAATTTTAAAAGATGTATTTAGTAGAGAGTTTACAGGGTCTCACTGTGCAGCTCGGGCTTGTAGTGGTCTTCCTGTTTTCAGCCTCTGAAGAGCTGGGATTACAGGGGCGGGCCACCATGCCCAGTCTTGCTTTCAGGAAAGGTTTTTGGCCCTTTTGTCTAATGTCAGGGGGCTGAGTGTGTTTGGAATAGTTTCTGCATCTTCTCATCTGGTACCATTGATGCTCAGGTCTGTTTTGTTTTTGTTTTTGCTAGTACCATGTTGTTTTTATCACAGTAGATTGGTAGTATAATTTCACATCAGGGATTGTGATCCCCCTGACTTGTGTTTGCTGCCTAGAATTTTGCTATTCTAGGTCTCTTTTGGTTTCAAATGAATGTTAGGATTGTTTTCTCTAATTTTTTGGTATCCTGTTTATTTTATTTATAAATATTTTTTGCTCACCAGAATCTAAAATCTTTTTATTAACAAAGTGCAACTCTGCATTAGTTCTTGTAGCCTCGGCCAGCCCATTGGCTTCTGGTGCACTCAAACTTCTGACTCTTGGAGTGGACATAGGGTTTGGTAAGGCTGATGCCTTGCCGAAATGCTGGTCCATCTCTTGGCCCTTGTGTGGACCAGAAAGCAGGACCATGCCATGACCCTTGGGGAGTTCAAGACCAGATGTTACCCCCAACCTTGAGGATGTGGCTGTGGGCCCAGCTGTTCATGTGCAGAGCACAAACCTTCAGCTTGGGGAGCTCCAAAATCCGTACAAGATCTGTGATGGTCCCTACAACACCGCTGTCTTATTTTCCTGACCGGGAAGCTTCATCTTCTGGATCATCCAGGAAAGGCAGAGAGGTGGCCAGTTGTTGAGATTCATGAACAACCTCTTCATACAACCTGGTTGAAGATGGAATTTGTCGATTGGGCCAGAAACCTGTACAGCTTGACCAACAGCCTCAGGTAGGTATCCTGGCTCTTGGGCTCCTTGTGCCAGAACTTTCTGTCCTTGTTGTGACAGATGTCAACTCCCATGATGGCAACTCCTCTTCAGTCAAATCTGGAAAACGATATCCTCTTTAATCTCCTGTTTCAGAGTAGTATCAGTAGAATAAGTGCTTGCCTGGCAAGTGTAGGGTCCTGAGTTCAATCCCTGGTACCACAAAAAAAGAGTAGTATCAATGTCAATGTAAAGGTCTTTTACTTCATTAGATTGATTCCTGAATATTTCATTCTTTGGATGATATTGTGAAAGGTGTTTTTCTTTTTAATTTCTCCCAGTGGGAAATTATTTGTTATTTGTGTACAAGAGTGCTATTGATTTTGAAGTGTTGATTTTGTATCCAGATATTTGTTATTTGTGTACAGGAATGCTACTGACTTTGAAATGTTGACTTTGTATCTAGCTATGCTGCTGAATTTTCTTATTAATTCTAGAAGTCTCTTGGTGGAGCTTTTGGGTGTCTTCTACGTAGAATATCTTGTTTTCCATAAATCATGATAATCTAACTTTTTCTTTCCTATCCTTACTCTTTTTATTGCTCTCTTTTGTCTAATTGCTCTGGTTAATGTTACTATAACTATCTTGAATAGGAGTAGTGAGAGTGGACATTCTTGTCTTGTTTCTGATTTTAGAGTGAAAGCTTTCACTTTTTGTCCATTTAGTATGGCATTTGCTATTGATTTGTTATAGATGGCTTTTACTGGATTGAGATAAAGACTGTCTATTCTAATTTCCTGGGAGGGTTTTATTGTGAATGGATGTTTGACTTTGTCAAATGATTTTCAGCATCTACTGAAATGACTGTGTGATTTTTGTCTTTGGCTCTGTTAGTATGATGTGTTACATTTATTGCTTAACATGTGTTGAACCATCCCTGTATCCCTGTGAAGAATCCTGTTTGGTCATGATGCATAATATTCTAGATAATTTGCTTCATTTTGTTTGCCAGTATCTTACTGAGTTTTGCATCTATGTTTATTAGGGAGATTGGCTTTAGTAGTTTTGTTTGGTTGGATGATTTTCTGTTTCTTTTCTGGGTTCCTGATGCATAGAGTACTGTTTCCCATCTTCTGACTTTTGGTCTATGAATTTATTTTGGAGTTAAATGTGTTTCTTATACGTGGGGTATTGTTCGATCTTGCTTATTGATCTGTTCTGCCAGTCAATTTCTTCTGATTAATGAATTGAGACCATTTGCATTGATGGTCGCCCTGGTATGTATTGACATATCCTTGTCATGTTACTTTCCTATTCTTGGTTCCTTTCTTTCACGTCTGTTTAATTACTTGCCTTGCCTGGTATATTCATTCTGTTGGAGTTCATGGTGCTGTAGCACAATCAGTAATAACAATATCATCAACACACTCTAGAAAATAACAATCTGAGTAACTGTTAATTTGTCATCTTTAGCCATATTAACATGATTTACAGTTATAAAACCAAATCTAAAGCAAACCAGTAAATTGTGTATAGTAAATATCCATTTGATATGGTAATTTTACTCACGGGGAGAAAATTTAAAAGGGTTTAGGGGAAATAAATGGAGAATTAGAGAAATGGATTGAAAGCAAGGCTGGAAGACAAAGATTATGTAAGCTTTGGGAACTGGTGTAGAAGACAGGAGTGAAAGAAAGAAGGAAGAAACAGAGACAAGAACAGAACAAAAAGACTAAGAACAAAGTTCTCATATGAAGACAGGAACCCTGAAGAAAAAGAGAAAAAATTAACAAACTTAAAAAAATCAAACCCCGTTCCAGCCCTGCCCTGTGGCTTGCTGAGATCTCAGCTGAGGCTGGGTGTGGTGGCAGATACATGTAATCCCAGCACTTGGGAGGCTAAAAAACAGGAGGATCACAAGTCTAATCTAGGTACTGAGACCCTGCAGACCCTGTACTAAATGTGTTTAAAAAAAAAAAAAGCAGAAAAAAGAAAAAAAAAAAAAAAAGAAATGTCCACTTCAGGATGTGGTTGACAGAGGGGGTCAACAGCCCAGATCTATGCTGATTTACATCAGAAAACCAGCAACAGAATTATTGCAGTGGTGAATAATCTAAGCAAAACTGGGTCTTTGGTTCTGCTGAAGCTCAGACAGCTTCCGGTTTCTGGCTGTAAGTCTGGGATTTGAACTTGTGAATCTGTAACACTCC
This sequence comes from Ctenomys sociabilis, assembly GCA_004027165.1. Lineage (NCBI taxonomy): Eukaryota > Metazoa > Chordata > Mammalia > Rodentia > Ctenomyidae > Ctenomys > Ctenomys sociabilis. The sequence continues at coordinate 17,641 of PVKA01036403.1, forward strand.
CATTGCCTCCTGCCAGTCTGAACTTAGCTCCCTGACCTCCTGTCAACTTGAACTCACCCTGACACCTGAACTCACAAGATGGAGCTGCGGCTGCTCTATGTTCTGACTTCTGCTGGGTCCTTTTCAAAATGTCTACTGGTCAATCACCCTCTCTAGGGAGAGGTGTCTGAACCTAACTAATTAATTCACCAGTCACTTCAGTATGCATGAGCCACTGCTCTGTGCCACTGGTGCATTTCTCTTTGGAGGTCTCTGGAGTTGTCAGTAGTCACCAGATCTCTGCAGGTTCAAGCCATTCGTCCCATGCCATGAGCCAGGGCTCAGGCTTTAGGGAGAAAGAGATACATGCCCACTTTGTCTTTTGTGTTGTGGTTCCTCTCTTCACTCTCCCTGTGGGTTCTGATTTTCACTTTAGGTCGTACCTCACTTCCCTCTTCTTCATGTTGCTATATCTCAGTGTCAGGATTCTGAATATCAGGGTGGCTCTTTCTCTGCTGCTCAGCCTTCCACCATTTTCCTGGAAGTCCAGAAGACTTTTATTTATTTATTTATTTTGAGGTTAACAGTAGTATAACTTATTGGGAAAAGGATTCAGGAAGAGAAATGGGGAACAGGAATATCTCCTGAGAAACAGGAGTGGTCCTAAATGAATTTCTCCAGAAGAATTTTAAAACACAAGATTAGAGGCAGAAAAGTCCACGATAGCTGTCTGTGGAACTGGAGGTGGAAGAACCCCAAATGGCTGTTTGTGCAGTGAAGAGCAGGAGGATCTGGTAGCTGTTTGTCCAAAGAAGATGGAAGCCACAAAAAAGAGGGTCCAGGATGCAACACTGGTTCAAGGCCTAAAAACTCATTGCAAAGTCACTGGTGAGAATCAGTCAGAAGGCTGAATGAACAAACTGGAGATTGATGTCCAGAGGTAATGACAAAGACAAAGATTGGGGTTATTCTAAATGGGCCATAGTTCTGTTTTTAATTTTTGAGGAACATGTTGTTTTTCAAAATGCCTGTACTAATACATTTCCATTAAGAAGGATGCTATTTTTTTTTTAACCATATTCTCCCCAACACTTTGAGAAATGCTATTCCTAAAATCTTGTCTTTTTAAGAATATCATTTCTAACAGGTGTCGGTGATATCTCTTTGTGAATTTAGGCAATGATTAGTTTTTTCTAGACAAAAAATAGTGTGCATGTTCCAGGCGGATTGGAATGGCACACTGAAAGATAGGAATTCATGAGAAACCATGGTAAACTAAGAAAAGCCCAAGTCCTTGGCACAGGTGGAATGGTGAATGTTTTAGGAACAGCTTCTCAGGAAGCTATGCTGGGTTGGTCATAAGGTCAGACAGCAGGGGGCCTGTGTGCTATGGTAGAGTACGAACTGTGTTTGTATATCTTTGAAGAGAAGGGAAATTAAGGCAGAGATCAGAATGTGCAAAGACATTCAAGTGGCATTGAGGATGCAGAGCAGGCAAGATGATGACTTAATGTGGCATGAATGAGTGGTAATGGCCAAGTGCTGTGGCACCTTGGTTCACAAATACTTGTGCTTGTGAACAATTTGCTTCACAAACAAAAGCATTTGGCAAAATTTTGTTTTTGTTTGCAAACTCTACATGGGGTGACAAACACATCTGTGATCATTTTTATCCCTAAGCGCGAACATTTTGTCTAAAATCATGGAACATAAATTAAGCTCTTGAACCGAGGGACCATTGTATGACTCTTTGATGAGGGAAAGAGTTGAAAATTATATTTAGGTAAGGTCCATTGTGGCTGTTTAGTATTTGTTTCAGATGATTCTTATTTTTGTCAGGAACTCAGCAAACAGATTCTAGAAATCATGAAATGAGGCCTTATTCTAGGAAAATGACCCACAAATGAAGATAGTATGATTCCCAAGTAAAGGAAAAGAACCACCAAAGTCATTGCTCAACAATCATTTATTTGATGTTTTAATATAATTCCATTGTTCTGCATATTGGTTTTCCTGTGAAGGGTTTTCAGGACAAGGGAGCTATGAATTGACAGTTTGAGCCCTTGGGGATCTATAAAGAGATGATGTATGCTTTCTATTTCATGTGATTGGAAACTAGAAAGGTATTGAATTAGAATGGATTCAGTCAATTGTGGTAATTGATCAATGGATAGTGAGTCCCTCTGGTGAAGGGAGAGAGGCTGACCAAGATGTTAGGAGCAGAGATGCCCTCTGGTTCCTGGCTTCCTTAGCAGCTTCTCACTGTGTTGCATTCTGGTCTAGACTGTGCAGCCCCGATTTATCCATAGGATCCAAAGCTCACTAAAGACAAAATTTCCTTTCTTTAGGTAAAGTATAAATTAAGAATACCTTTCTTAGTTTTGAATTATAGGTTGATGTGCTCTACCTTTCAGTAACCCAGCCATGATTCACCTGCACAAAGGGAAAACCAGAAATGATTTAAATTTCCCAAATGACCAAAATTAAATAACTAATAGCACAATTTGCTACTTAGATTGCATCCAACCAGAAAGCCCAGAATGGATGCTCAAAGAGCTGAATGGCTTTAAAAGAAACTACTAGTCCTCAAGAACATTTTTGAAGGTAGATAGGTGGAAGAGGAAAGACAAAACATTGGTAACATTTCAAACAGAAGTAGAGACAAATTTGATATCTAGGTTTCTCCTTTGGCTTCATGTTCTTAGCTTGGATGCTCACACAGCCTGATATTGACGTGATTTCTGCTCTTGTAGATAGCCATAGAAAGGATTGGGAGGAATATTAACTGCTTTGGTAGGATGACCTCCACCCTGTTGTCTTCTTTGAACCTGGGACCCTTGGTAGCTCTCTTTCTTCTCATGGGTTTGACTATCCTGTTGTTGATGATGATGTTGATCCTCTTCCTGGGTTTGCTTGTCTTTTTTCTGGTGGTTCTTCTCATCTCCATAGGTTTGTCTATCCTTTGTTTGATGGTTTTGTTCTTCTTCATGGGTATGCCTATCTTGTGCCTCCCATGCACTTTCCTGGCCCTCATGACTGTGTTCACCCCAGCGTTGATGACCTTCCTCTTCTGCCTGGTGGGTTTGTCTCTTGTCCTGGCTCTGTCTAGTTTGGACTTGTCTGTGGCTCTGCTCAGTACTACCTGATTGCCTGTCACTTCCTTGGTGAAACAGTGGCCTCTCTTGTTGGATTTGTGCTAAGAGTATATGTTGGTGATATTGACTATCCTGTTCTGGCTTCCATGCATGATAGTTGTGCTGCTGTTTTTCTTGAGACTGGAATTCCTGTGTCTGGTTTTGATTCACTTCCTGTCCTGGAGTCTGTTCACTTAGTCTCTTTGACTTTCCTGATTGCTCAACATCTGAGTCTCTTCTTGCTTTTCCATTCCGTTGTAGGTATCTATTCTGTCCTTGCCTCTCAGTTTCTGCAGTCTGTGACTGACCATAGTAGGTCTGACCATGATCAGAACCCTGACAGTGACTGTCTGTCTGCCAGTGCTGGGAATTCTGTCCTCGTCTGTCTGTCTGGCTATAATGGGAACTCTGTCCTTGTCTATCTGTCTGCCCATGGTGGGAACTCTGTTCTTGTTTGTCAGTCTGACCATAATGGAAACTATGACCTTGTCTGTCTGTTTGGCCACGGTAGGAATCCTTTTCTTGTCTGTTTGTCTGACCATGGTGAGAACTCTGTATGTCTATCTGACCAGAGTGGGAACCTTGTCCTTGTCTATCTACCTGACCATAGTGAGAACTCTGGCTTTGTCTCTCTGTCTGGCCATAGTGGTAACCCTGTTCTTGTCTGTCTGTCCGGCCATGGTGGGAACTCTGTCCTTGTCTGTCTGTCTGGCCATAATGGAAACTATGACCTTGTCTGTCTGTTTGGTCATGGTGAGAATCCTTATCTTGTTTGTTTGTCTGACCATGGTGAGAACCCTGTCTTTGTATGTCTACCTGACCAGAGTGGGAACTCTGTCCTTGTCTGTTTGTCTGACCATGGTGAGAACCCTGTCTTTGTATGTCTACCTGACCAGAGTGGGAACTCTGTCCTTGTCTGTCTGTCTGACCATGGTGAGAACCCTGTCTTTGTATGTCTACCTGACCAGAGTGGGAACTCTGTCCTTGTCTGTCTGTCTGACCATGGTGAGAACCCTGTCTTTGTATGTCTACCTGACCAGAGTGGGAACTCTGTCCTTGTCT
>PVKA01036404.1:0-21824 GCA_004027165.1 Ctenomys sociabilis
TGAACTGCATAGCGAGACCCTGTCTCAAAAAAGACCAAAAAAAAAAAAAAAAAAAGAAACCATCAGTGTAATTGTCTAAATTATCCTTTATATATATATACATACATATATCCTTCCTTTCTCTTCCTTCCTTCCCTCCTTCTCTCCTTCCTTCCTCCTTCCTTCCCTCCCTCTCTCCCTCCCTTGTTCTCTCCCTCCCTCCCTCCCTCCTTCCTTCCTTCCTTCTTTCCCTCTTTCCCTCTCTCCTTCCTTCCTTCTCTCTTTCCCTCTCTCCTTCCTTCCTTCTTTTTTCTCCCTCTTCCTTCCTTCCTTTTCCTCATCCCTGTTGTCCCTCCCCTCTGAGCAGATCCTTTGCTTTTCATGCTGTCCACGGTACCACTCAGTTGTTATTTACTCTTTCAGGGTCTAGGAAGACAACATGCTGTTTGCACGTGTGGGTCTGACTTATTTCACTTATGAGTCTAGTCTCTAGTTGTATCCATTTACCTATGAAAAGCCTTGAGTTTCTCTTTCTTTATACCTCAGTAGTACTCCCTTGTATAACAATAGCACATCTTTTCTATCCATTTCTCAGTTGATGGGCCTTTGGGTTCTTTCTAAGATTTAGCTATGGCAAATCACGCTGCTATAAGCAGGGGAGCACAGAAATCACTGTGCTATGTTTTAAGTTCATTTGGAAAAATATTCGGTTGAGTAGAACTTCTAATCCTAGCTTTTTTTTTTTTTTTTTATGGAACCAGGGATTGAACTCAGGCCCTTGTGCTTGCCAGGGAAGCACTTATTCCACTGAGCCATCTCCCGAGGCTAATCCTAGCTTTTTGAGGAATCTTCACACTGATTTCCACAGAGGCTGTACCAGTCTATATTCCCAACTCTTTTTTAAAAAAAAAACAATCTGAGACAACATCACACTAAATGATCCAGCCTAGCCTGGAACTTGGAATCCTCCTGCCTCCCCAGTCTGCCAATACTGGGTTACAAGTGGGCACCACTGCGCCCAGCTTTATAGCATTTATTTTGCCAGTGTGAACTTTTGCATGGCGAGTCCTGCTAGTTTTGCTTAGGCCTGATGTCATGTGTGAGAAACAGTGATGCAGGAAAGGGTATCAGTCAAACCCACAGAAAGTGTGTGTGAAGACTCCTCAAAATCTACTGGCTTCTTTCGTTTATCACGCGTGTTAGAAGCCTTTTATCTAGTGCTGCTACTGTCCTGGTGACTTCAGATTTTCCTTTTCCCACCTCTTGTCACTGATGCACAAGCTGCAGGCCTTAGATTTTTTTTTTTTTTTTTGTCTTTTTGAGACAGGGTCTCACTATGCAGTTCAGTCTGGCCTTAAGCTCACTTTGTAGCTCAGGCTGGTCTTGAACTCACAACAATCCTCCTGCCTCAGCCTCCCGAGTGCTGGGATTACAGGCACGTGCCACCATGCCCGGCTTAATAGCTACTGTTTTTTTTTTTTTTTTTTTTTTTTGGTACCAGGGATCAAACTCAGGACCTTGTGCTTGCCAGGAAGTCACTTAAGCCTCTGAGCTATTTCCTCAGGCCTTAGATGTTTATTTACTGATCAGCACGGGAATTTTGACCTCCTCCGTTTCCAACCGGGGCCGTTCACCTCTCTTTAGGCAAGCGACCCTCCCACCTCAGCCTCCCGAGTAGCTGGGACTACAGGTACGCTCCACTATGCCTGGCTTTCCTTCCACAAGGAAACTGAGTCTGGGAAGACGTAAGGCATGACGCACATTGCAACATTTGTATGCGGCACTTAAACATCATACTTATTATGAATTTATAGGTGCTACTTACGTACATTAAGCAGTTAACATGCATAAAACTGTGCTAACCTTTTTATTAAGCCCCCTTTTAAAAAGTGTTTCATCAGGGCAATTTTTGAGGGATGTTGTCCAAATCTGTCGTTTCTGTAAGCATGGTGGATTTTGCGCAGCATGGGGACTTATTTTAACTTTTTCCTGTGAATCGTGACAATATACACAGCGTAAAATTACTGACTTGGCCATTTTTGAAGAATATGACTCCTGGGTACCCAGCGCTGCTACGCCACCAGCATCAGAATCCATTTAGGGATCCCGCCTGGTCCTCCGCCTCCTTTCAGCAGTTCCTTTTTGCTTTCTCACCAGTCCCTGGCAAGCACCACTGTACTTCCAGTCTCTGTGAATCTGTTTCCTGTGGGCACTTCGTGCACCTAGAACCACAGTTTTTGTCCTTTCGCGGATGACTTGTGTCACTCAGCGCAGTGTCCTTGAGGTTCACCCCGTCCTAGCAAGGGTCAGAGCAGTTTTCCTGTTAAAGGCTGAATAATGTTCCATGTCAGGTGTGTGTCACATCTTGCGTATCCCCAGCACGGTGATATTTAGGAAAGCCGCGGGGACACTACAGATTAACCATACTCTTGTCTTTCCATTTTGTACACAGGAAACGGAGACATGGAGCAGTTGGCTGGCTCCCCCAGCTCCTGCTGAGCCAAAAGGGAGATTCAGAACTCGAACCCAGGCCTTGCGGACTCTGCAGCTTGCGTCTCAACCGCCGCGTGAATCTGCTTTTTCTCTTTTTGGGTTATTGTCACCAATTCAGATGATGTTGACTCCGAGTCAGTTTGGTTATTAATTTCCTGTTGTTAACAGAAGCTATAGTGTCTGAAATCTCTGCTGCACCATCTGGAATTTTTAATAAAAACTTGAGGAATTTCCAGGGGTTTCTGTGCATTGCGTATGTGTAATAGCTAGGGAAAAATTACCGTTTAAAAACAGAAATGCCTACAGCCACTTTTAAACTCCAGGTGGGGGTGAGGAGGTGCCCGACAGAAGGAAGGCTGCTCTTTTGTTTAAAAAATGCTATAAACAGGCTTTTTTTGATTATTCAAGGGATGGCTTCCACCCTGCCTCCACCTTGAATCTTCTGGAAGGAAGAGGCTTAAAATTAAATTGCTCTATAGGAGGAATTTGAATTCCGGCAGGAATCCGTCCACTGGCAGGTCAGAAGGGGCAGGGAGTTCAGGGTCTGCGGAGCCTCAGGGAAAAGCGATTAAAGAGGAAAACTGAGTGTCTCTGAACAAGGTAGCAGACTGGGATTCCCCCTCCCTCCCCGCCGCCCAAAGTGACAACCAGATGGGGGACCTGTGCAATGGGTGGGTGGGGGGACTCTGGGGCATGAAGACTGGAGGTGGGGACTGTGTGATCTGAGTGCTCCCAGGTGTGTGCTGGGCTGAGCTGTGCTGCACCCGCTTTACTCTTAGCAGCCAGAGCACAGAGCAGCGGACAGCAATGCCCGAGGGCTGCCTGAGGGGCAGAAGCTGCAGGGCCTGTGGTCTTGAGAAGGAGCAGGACTAGGGAAGGAGAACAGCAGGGTTAGGGAGTACCGGGGTGTGGGGGCTGCCACACTGGGAGGGGTGTGGTCGTGGCAGCTCAAGGAGACCAGCTGAGAGCAGCACTTTTGATGGCAGGACCAGGATTGTGGGGGACCATCTGAGCAGCTCTCCTTGAAAGAAGAGTGACTGTTTCCATTTTGACTGAGCCTGACCCTATTTCCTCATATTGTTATGTACAGAGCTGGCTAGGACTTCTGTTTATCCTTCAATTGGCCTTAAGCAATTGGTCTAGCTGAGGTGCTGGTGATAGTCTTTTTTTTTTTTTTTTTTTTTTTGTCTTTTTGAAACAGGATCTCACTATGCAGGTCAGGCTGGCCTTAAGCTCACTTTGTAGCTCAGGATGGTCTCGAACTCACAATAATTTTCCTGCTTCAGCCTTCCAGAGTGCTGGGATTACAGGCCTGCACCACCACACCTGGCCTTTTGGTGATAGTCTTTGAAGGAGGCATGCGTGTTTCCCTGGTAAGCCTGCCGCTCCTTAATGTGAGTCGGGTAGAGACAGGACGGTAGAGCTAATGCTCTATGCTGCCAGCTGGGATGGAGCCTCTAGATAGAGATACTACATAATGCAGGTTACTCTCTGCATATCCTCTCTGCATATGGCAGAGGTAAATGTAGGCCCCCCACCTAGCTCAGCTCACAGTAATCAATTACTTCCCACAATTCTCAGTCAATCCTCAAGCCACTCCCCCACTGAATAAAAACCGGGTGAGGCCCTGGGTTGCTCTCTTGGTTCCAGAAAGCCATGTCATGGCAGGACTTAGAGCCCCTCGACTCCCTGATGATTAAAAATATAATTTAGGGTCCTCATTTTCGCCATGGGCTGCATGGAAAGTGGTAGATTGGAATCAACTTGATGGGATTCCAATAATGTAACTTTGGGATTACAAATATTGGTTTCTTGGACTGAGACAGGGACCAGGAAGTGTCTCCTACACAGGGTGAGAAGTCTGTTCTTCCCACAGTGACTTGCGATGGAGGCTGAAGTTAGTTTTGTGCACAGAGGAGGAAGCAGTGGTGCAGAGGACACTGTGCTTCTCTGTGGAGGTGGGTCCCAGGGGTGGCTTACAACCTGCTCAGCGTGGGCTGTTTTGTACCTGAGGGCATGTATTTTGCATGTAGTTTGTAGCCATAAACACAGTGCTGACCACTTGTGGTTTCATCCCGCACATCTTTGGGGAGCCTTTAGCACAGCTGGGGGCCCTTCTCAGAGCAATTATTTTGTTTGTTTGTTTTTAGATTTGAAAAGTTAGCATGACCATTTCTCCACAGATGACAGTAAAGTGGCCCGAGGAAGGGACTTCATCTCACTTGTTAGAAGTCAGCCTTTGGGCTCGAGGCAGGAGCGCACAGCTGCTCTCCTCTGGACACCTATGAGCCTGGCCCTTTATGCAGATCGCCTCTTCCAATCCTTAGCAAGTCCCGGATGGCCAGTCTTGCTCCAGTTTTTAGGGAGGAATAGAGACAAGCCTGGGGAATACTTCTGGGCAGGTGACTTGTAGAAGACCACACAGCCAGAAGCGGCAGAGGTGGAATGGGAACCCAAATTCATCTGTCTCCTGAAGCTGTGCTTTTAGTCATTGTGGCTTCTGCCTTTGTCCTTGAGAAACACTGATGGATGGCTATAACTCTTAGCAAGGTCGGGGTTTCTCACACTGAACTGCGCTGGAATCACCTAGAGGGTGGGTTGGCGCAGTCCGCTGAGTCTCACTGTTCCTTCTGTCTCAGTTACTCCTCTCTCGTCGCTGGGACAAATGCCTGCCACCCAAACTGAAGGAAGGAAAGGTTTATTTAGCTCTCAGTCACTGCAGGTTTCAGTCCATACTCAGTTGGCTCCAAGGAAGAGAGGCACATGGCAGACGGCAGCAGCTCATGGCAGCGGAAGGAGCAAAACAGCAAGAGCAGAAGGGAGTGGTGGCAGCAACAATGGCCACAGAGAGCAAGTCTGTCCCAAATTTCATTTAAGCTATCCACCCCAAGCTGGGAGAAGTACTCATACCCATAATCCCAGCAGCACTCATTCCCATAATCCCAGTAGATCATGAGTTAATCTCAAACTCTGGAAGTCCCCACCCCATGACTGCATGAGGTTTTAAGGGGATAACTAGACACAAACCATAACACCTTCCTATCCTGTTAAGACTACATTTGAGAAGACTGTGTTGGACTGATCTATTTTATTATTATTATTATTATTATTTTTTTTGTCTTTTTTTTGAGACAGGGTCTCGCTATACAGTTCAGGCTGGCTTTAAGCTCACTTTGTAGCTCAGGCTGGTCTCGAACTCACAACAATCCTCCTGCCTCAGCCTCCCGAGTGCTGGGATTACAAGCATGCGCCACCACGCCCGGCTTGATCTATTTTATTTATTTATTTATTTGATTTTTAAAATGTACTTGTTACAGGGTCTCATTACACAACTCGGACTCATGGTGATCCTCTTGTTTTCAGCCTCTCCAGCTCTGGGATTGCAGGCATGTGCCACCGTGTAAGGGCTCAGTGGCAGGCTCAGGATGCTTAGGGGGCAGGGCCAGCATGGCATGCAGTGCTGGGGATCGAACTCCAGTCCCTGACCTTACCTAAGCAGGCGCTTAGTTCACTGAACTATCTGTTAGTGGGACCGATCTAACTGGCAAGATAACTATTTCCCCCAAGTCCCATGATGTTCTCTGATACAGTTCCATAGCCAAAGGCCCAAGGTGGGTGGGAGTTGGGTTTGCCATCCTCTCAGACTGGGCGGATGCCCAGATCTGCCTGTGCCTGGCTTGGTCTGGTGTCTGGGCAGGTGTGGAGACAGGCACAGCTTCTATGAAGGGCCGCACAACAGTACTATTAAGACCCGAGAGGCTGGGGTAGGGTAGAGGTAGGACTTTGTTGCTGATGGAGCCTGGAGGGATGTGGTTTCACCTCTTCCCTCTCTAAGGATAGGTGTATGGGGTATGGGAAGGAGACTTCACTGGCCTCTGCAGCAGTGCAGCGGCTCTCCTTCTGCACCTGTCTTGCAGAGACAGCCTTTAGCTGGAAGACAGACAGGTTGGAATTCCAAGCAGAAAGAAAAATGTCTTAATATATCAAGTGTCTTTCAGCAGTGGTTTAAAGGGCTGGAGAGATGGACTGTCAAAAACAGTCCCTGGGTACCCGGTGCAGCGTACCTTGGTCTTGACGCCTGTCTCTTCCACCGCAGCCGGAAGGAGAGTTGAACCACGTGAGTACGCAGGTGTGTGCTGGTCGGGAGAAAAGCCATCAATAACGGAGGGAGCGAGGGAGCTGGCAGAAAGCTTCTATCTGAGGAAGACCTGAGGGGTGAGGCTGGGGCAGGCAAGCAAGGCACCAGGATTGGAGACGCCTCTCTGTGAGGAAGGCACCGTTGTCACTGTATGTTTTACAGAATCTGGGCAGAGAGGCTGAGTTATTTGCTTGAAGTTACACAGCTGGTGAGAGGCAGAGGTGAGATCTGGACAGACACTTTGCCAAAGGCACAGGGAAGGCAAATAAACATGCACATAAATACTCGACATGGTTAGTGACCAGGGATATGCGGCCATCAGATACATGTTGTGGTTTGAGTTTTTTTTGGCAGAAGCGGGGATTGAACTCAGGCCCTTGCGCTTGCCAGGCAGGTGCTTACTCCACTGAGCCATCTTCCTGGCCCCCTGGTTTGAGGTTTTTGCAAGGTGAACAATGTAATTCAGGACACATATTTTATAAGATTATTTTATAATGAGTCACCCAAAGAATCATATATAAAGAGTGCAGGAAATCTATCCACACACTAAGACCAAAGAATCCAGCTGGGGGCCTGGACCCTAACATCCTGCATGAGTCCAGATGACAACCTCGAGCCCATACAGTGCCTCCCACAGCTCCACCTGGAGGCCTAGAGCCCATGACAATGTCTCACGCAGGTCTGTTTCATGGATCTGCACTGAGGAGGCTCAAAGGCCAGTGGTAGAAGCCAGAAAGTCTGTGCCAGTGGGATAAAGGATCTGTGCCAGCAGGCTGAGAGATCCGAACTAGAGCCAGGAAGCAATGCGTAAGGTAAGAACCAGAGTTCCTGCAAAAGGACTCCAGGCATCCTCAGTGACAGTGAGGTCCCGAGCCCCTCCAGCAGTGAGAACAGATGAATTGTTATCAGGAAAGCCAATGTGACAAGCTTCTCCATGAGGCTGTGAGCAGTGCACCATCTTCCCCTCTGGAGCCGGGAAGTCATGCTCAAGATGAGGACCAGCGCTCTCCCCAAATGAACCATGGCCATTCTGAGCGACAACAAAGGCACCAAGCTCCTCTTCTGGCCAGAACACTTGAGTTCATCAGGAAAGCCAGCAAGATGAAGTCTTCCAGTGGAAAAGCCCAAGAGAACCAGCAGTTTCCAGCAGCTTCTCCAACCATCTTCCCTAGCAGTCTCTCAACAGCTTGTCCAGTTCTGCCTCTTATGCTCCTGGCAATGATCCTCAGGTGAGGCCTCCCACACCCAGAACCTAGTTCAATTTGGCTGGGTGTAGCAAGTTGAATGCCAGTTAGCAATCCACTACAATATGGGTACTTACACTATTGCCCTCACCAGGATTGGCTAATATTAAAATATTAAAGAGGCTGGGGAGATGGCTCAGTGGGATAAATGCTTCCCTGGCAAGCACAAGGGCCTGAGTTCAATTCCCGGTTCCACAAAAAAAATAAAAAAATAAAAAAAATAAATAAAATGCTAAAGTATGTCCAGTTACCAAGGGTGTGGAGGACCTGGAACTCCTCCTGTATGTGGATACATGGTGGCTGGGGATGTGAAATGGTGCAACAACATTCTGGAAGTTCCTCGAAAAGTTAAATATCTACCTGTTAAAGGACGTGACATTTCATTCTTACATGCTTCCCTAGGAATAAAAAGGATACATAGGGGCCAGAGAGATGGCTCAGTAGAATAAGCATTTCCCTGGCAAGTGCAAGGGCCTGAGCTCAATCCCCAGTTCCGAAAAAAAAAAAAAAAAGGATATGTAGATCAGTACACATTTGTACATGAATCTTCCTAGCAGCTTTCTTTGAATAGTCCCAAACTAGGAACAACTGAAGTGGACACTATAGGTAAATTGGTAAGATAGTGGCAATTCTGTAGAATACTACTAAGCCATCAGAAGGAATGGACTGTTGATTTGAACAACTGGCTGTATCTCAAAAGAATTACGATGAGTGTAAGCAACCAGATATAAAGTGGGCCTACCGCAAAATTCCATGTATATCAAATTTAAGAAAACATAAGCCAATCTATAGTTTCAGAAAGCAATCAATGTTGCTCGGGAGTTAGAGAGATGGGGAGTGGAAAGGGGGTGGAGCAAAGGAGAATCAAGGGCCCACAGAACCTTTGTTGGGTGACAGAGATGTTTATTTTGATGGCGGTAATGGTTTCAAGAGTGTATTCACGTGCCCAATCTTGTCAAGCGATGTGCTTTAAGTATGTGCATCTTACTGTATGTTAATTATGCCTCAAGAAGGCCGCTGGTAGAAAGAGCCCAGGCACCAGTGTGCCCCTCGGCTGGCACTCTTTGCATCCACAGGTCTGTTCTGCAGCTGTGTCGTACAGAGCAGCGGCATCTTATACCTGCTCTGGTGCTGGCTCTTTTCGTTCAATCTTTGCATTTGTTTACATTCTTTAGCTCATTCCCGTTAGCTTACTTGCACTCAGCGGATATGATATGGAGAAGTTAAGTAAGATGCTCAAGGTCACCTGGGTGGGGTGTGGGAGAAGGGTGGACCCCAGTCTTCGCTATTTACCCAACCACAGCTCCCTCAGCAGGAGACCAGGGAGGAGCAACAGCTTACCTGGGCTTTGATCCGGGCTCAAGGGCAGGGCAGCCTGGACTGAGGATCCCTCCTTCTGCAAAGGGGCCGAGGCAGATCTCCAAGGGCTCCTCCACTCCTGGTGTCCGGGGAATGTGTGAGGTCCGGCAGCCTCGCTTCCTTGAGATCCCAGCCACCTTGGCGAGTGCCTGTGCCTGCATTCTGGGATAAGTCTGTTTCGCTTACCTTCCCTGTGACCTTGAGCGTGTTGATCCTCTCTATTTTCCTATCTTTAGAATGACAACAATTCAACGCAATTTATAGGTTTTTTTTCGGAGTGCAACATGTTAAGGGACATAAAAATGCTTTGGGGGCCGGAGATATGGCTCAGTGGAATGAGCACTTTCCTGGCAAGCACAAGGGTTTGAGTTCAATCTCCGATTATGCCAAAAATAAAATAAAATAAAAATGCGTTGGGCATGCCAGGTGTGGTCACCTATCATCCCTGTATTTGGGAGACTGAGGCAGGAGAATTGCTGAGTTTGAGGATATCCTGGGCTAACTTAGTGAGTTCAAAGCCGGCCTGACCTACACAGAGAGTTCCTGTGTCAAAACCAAACCAAACCTAAAAAACAAACAAACAAAAACAAAAATGCTTTGGGCAATTATGAACTTTTCTGAAAGTTTGCTTGTCTTGGTATCTTATAGCTCACTATCTGTTTCAAATGGGCTCTATTTGTTTTTAAAGAATTGTGATAAAATATACATAATGAAAATGCACAACAAGTTCAGCTTTCTTCAAGCATACAATCCAATGGCCTTATGTGCGTTTGCAATGTGTGCCATCATCACTATTCATTTCCAGTACTTTTTTTTGTAATCATTTCAAATACATATTCTGGCTTTTTCCCCTGGGGGCTTTGGCAGTGGTTGGGATCAAACCCAGGGTTTTCTACACACTAGGCAGGAATTAGGCCACTAAACGGCTCCCCCAGCCTCAAAACAGAAACTTCGTATTCATCAAATACTCCCTGTTCCCTCATCTTCCAGCCCTAGCCCCTGCTAAGTTCCAGTCCTCTTTCTGTCCCTACTGTCAATATGAGCAGAGCCATCTGATAATCAGAAGGGGACAGGTAATTCCCCTTAAACTCCCACTGTTTTTCGTTTGCTTGCTGGCTTTTGATGGCAGGAGTGGGCAGAGAGGGACTTTGGGGACTGTTTTGAATTGTGGAGCTCAGGGTTTCTGGGCAAGAGGCACCTAGCAGGAGCCCTTTGCAGAGGACAGGCCCGGGGCTTCCTGTGAGGCTGGCCCTGGCACCTAATTTATATGACTGGTGTTCCCACAAACAGGGGAAAATGTGGCCACAGAGGGAGAACTCTGTGTCAGTGGAAGGCAGAGTGGGGTGTGCTTCCGGGAGCCAAGCGACCCAAGACTGCCTGAGAATCCTCAGCATCCAGGTAAGAAGCATAGGTTGGATTCTCATTTGCAGACCTCTGAAGGAATGGTAGGGGAAGTTTACCCTTCAACCTCTGAAGGTTTGCTCAAGTGAACTGACAATAGACAGATTAAATAGGAGAAAAGACACACAGCTCTATTAACCTGCACAGGGAAAGAAACCACCATAGCACAGGAGGCAAACACAAAGTGTGAGCCCTCCTGTAGGGTCAGCTGGTGCAGGCTGAAGAAAATTCCTGAACTACACAGAGGAAAGGAGGCTTGGGTGTTGGGGACTTGAGTTGTCCTGGAGGCAGGGGGTGACAGTCTATGGGACAAGGGGGAGGAATACAGGAAACAAGGCTTACCCTGAGAGGTAAACTTTCTCAGGTAATTTTTTTTTTTTGAGTTGCTCTCAGCAAAAATAGATGACACTCAGTCTAGGAAGGATGTCCCAGTGTGGAGAGCCCTACTCTTCTATTTCTTGATTAATGAGATTTCCTAATAACAGCATTTCCTCTGGGATGGGAGCTTCAGAGGGACCCCCACCCCCGTACTTTGGGAGAAAGCAAGCATGGAGAGACAGGAAGGTGCTGGAGAGAAGTCAGAAGTTGTTCTTTTAAAGTCACCCTGCTGGGGTGTGTGTGTGTGTGGGAGGGGGGTTGCGGCATCGTTTACCAAGCCCTGACAGAACCAACCCTGCCAACGCCTTGATGTCTAGCTTCCAGCACTGTGAGACGATGTTTGAACCATCCGGTTGTGACGCTCAGTCATGCTGGTGCTTGAAAATGAACACAGCGGCTTTGACCCTGCTGTCTTGTCTCGCCTTGAAATTGGGTGGCGTTTGTGACTATTTTGGTAGGTAGGTCATTACAGGAGACAAAGCTTCTGCCTAGCTTGTTGGGTACCTCGCTTGAAGAGCCAGCCACTAACCATGCAGCCCAACTCGCTGCATATGTAGGTTCTTAGCATACATAGGAGGCCCCTGGCTCTCTGGAGACAGGAGAGGGGGATGGAGGAGCTGGGAAACGGCCTGGGATGGCAGAACCTTGGGGGCCCTGGAAGGCAAACACACATGCTTGCCTACACTTAGGAAACCCTTCTGAGTCGGCCCACTCACAAATTATTTAGACACAGTGTCCTTTCCAAATGAGAGCTCAAGGAAGGCAATTGTGGTTTCCTCCCAGGAAACCAGCTAAGGATCAGGAGATGGGAGGTTCCTTTCTTCAAGGAGGTGGAGTAACTGCACTCTCAATGCTAGTAACTGAGAGGCACCCCAAGGTGAGCCCCTAGACTCCCTTCTGCTCGCCTCTACCGAGCTATCTTCACACACCATCCGAATGGTCCAAATGCTTTTTATTGAGGCTCCCCTCTGCCAGCACTGTACCATTATCTCATTCAGGCCTTCCAATGACTGTGGCCAAGGGGTTTTATTGTGTTTTTTCTACTCTGCCATTCCCACCTCAGTAGGGATCAATTAACTAAATTAATCCTATAAGAAAACCTCAGCAGCACCATGAACAGCTCATGCAAAAGAGCACGCTTTTAACTGTGGAGGAGGAGGAGGAGGAGGAGGAGGAGGAAGGCCAACCCTTTGGAGGAAGAAGTGATTGTGACCAGAGTTTAAACAGGTTGTAAAATGTGGAAATCTGCTGAGCTCTGGAATGGAAATTTCTTTCAATGTAGATTAGGTCTTGATTCAGGGGATGGAGAGAGACTGGTACCTGTGGTTCCCTTGGCAACTGCTTTCTGATTGGAAGGAGCCAGAGTGCAGAAAAGGGAGCAGCTGGGAAGCTTGTGTGTGACTTGTCTTGAGGTGGGCAGGAAACAGTTAAAAGCAGGCACTTCATGGAGGGACAGCACTCTGCTTTTCTTTTAATCAACCTGCCAAGGTCCTGGGGGGAACTGATGGTGTCCGAGATGCCAGAGATCCCAGAGATGTGGGCTAGAATGGCTGGCTTCTGACTAGCCCCTTGGGTAGGCAGAAAGTTGTTTTCTCTGCACCACAAGCTTAGGAGGCTCCAAGTCCTTTCCTTTGGCAGCACAGAGAAGTCAAAGATGTTCCCAGGAGTTTCCAGACTTTGGCATTGACTTAAGTGCAAAATAATGAGCAGGAGACACAGCCCCAGCATTCCCATGAATGCCTTTGATAGCAGGACCAGAAGGAGGCTGCCTGGACAGTTGCAGTAGCCCCAATTCTAGGTTGTTTGGGAGGAGTGATTGAACAGAGGGTTGGGAGGTGAGCTTATATAATGCTGACTCAGGGCCAGGCCCCCTTGCAGGGACTTTCTGGGTGCTTGCTGATTTAAATCCTCACAACTATTAGATGGGCTAAGTTCTGTTGTCCCCTTTCCTGATGAAGATGTGGAGGTACCGAGGAAACGACCATGGGGTCCAGGCGGTGAGTGCCAGAGAACTTGGTCCTGGGGCTGGTGTCTCTTCACACACGATTCACCTGGTAAGAACAACTGCCATAGGTAGATACGAGGTGACCTGTGTTTGATTCTTCCGGGGGACAGAATCAGGAGTGGAATTAACAGGAGAAGCAGGGTGGGAGGAAAGCGAGAAGAGACTCTGGACAGAGTGAGGATGGGGACATCCCTCAGCCACATCTAACCTGATTAGATATGTTTTATTTTGGTGAACCAAAAGCTTCTTCCTTAGACCAACCAGTTCCTGGCCTGCCCCAAAGCATGACGCATACTTTGGAAACACAAGCTTAGTTATCATACTGTTAGGAAAGCACCCTTTCTTATTGGATAAAGCACAGACTTCTGGGTCTGTCCTGTCCAGCCTCCCTTGTGAGATCTGCTTGCCAAGCACTAGTTCCCACTTCATTCCTGTTATACCGAAGCCTAAGCTTCTCAAGGCTCTTGGTCCCCTGAAAGAATCAAGCACTAGTCACCCCGTAACTGTGGCAGTTGTTCTTACCGGGTGAGTCCTGTGTGAAGAGAAGCGTGTCTCCTCCGGGGAACCCTCAGACAGTCAGATACCACTGCCACCAGGACATCAAAAGCCAATAACCATAAACTTCGACAATAATTTCAACACAAGAAAACAAGTGTTGAGTCCTAAAAAATGAGCACATGTGCATTAATTATACAAGAGACCCTTGTATGTCATCAAGTGCACGGGAAACAACACGGCTAGATGACGCCTTAAATTTAATACAAAAGGGCTATGCTGGGAGGCAGCGTGGTGCAGGGGAAGGCAAATCCCCCTCTGCTACTAATGATTGGTGACTTTGGGCAAACGGACCTCTTCAAACCTCAGACTCCTTATTGTTAAAACAGAAATGACAGGACTGAGGAGTCTAAGCTCGGCAGTCTAAGTGCCTGCCTGGTAAGTGCAAGGATCTGGGTTCAATCCCCAGTACCACATGCCACGCTGGCCACAGAACCCCAGGTGTGCTGTGCTGGTCACTGAAACTGGGAGTGGTGGCACATGCGTGTAATCCCAGGGCTGGAGAGGCTGAGACGGGAGGATCACTAGGAGTCTGAACTGTGTAGCAAGACCCTGTACCAAGCACATAAATAAATAAAATATTTTTAAAAATGAAGAAGGGGAATGAGAAAGAGAAGAAGAAGAAGAAGAAGAAGAAGAAGAAGAAGAAGAAGAAGAAGAAGAAGAAGAAGAAGAAGGAGAAGGAGAATGAGAAGAAGGAGAAGGAGAAGGAGGAGAAGGAGGAGAAGGAGGAGGAGAAGAAGAAGTGACAGGGTCCAGGTGACGGTGGCAGCCTGAGAATTAAGTGGAGTCATGAGGCTCTGGAGTCCTTTGTCTTTCCTGATCAGTGGGAAATACTGAATAACCTTCCTCACCTTCTCAGCGTAAATCTTGTAAATTGTGGAGCTGAGAAGGGAGAGCTAGAGATTTCCTTGAGTGGCATTCAAGCGCTTTCTTCACCCTTAGAGATACCAGCTTGTCCCTGGGCACTTAGAGACACTAAAAATCTTTCTAGGTCCTGGGGCCAAGGGTTCCCAAGGCGAGTCCTTTGCCCACACAGAGCCGCTGTTAGGGTGCACATTGATCCTAAATCTAAGTTTATAGTCTCTGTCTTACTTGAAACAGATAAATGTAGTGCAGCGAATGTACTTTTGCTTTTATGTTACACTAGAACTACTTATTAAATTATTAAAAGTCATCAAGGCGGGCTGAGGAGATGGCTCAGCAGAATAAGCACTTCCCTGCCAAGCCCAAGGGCCTGAGTTCAATCTGGCTCCAGGAGGGAAAAAAAAGATTATTTTTATTTTAAAAAAGTTTACTTATGGTAAAATCAAACAAATAAATAAGAAAACCTTCCAGCCTTCTTAAAGGATTATCTTAATTTGTTTTCTGTAACAAGAGAAGTGAGACTGGATAAGTTATAAAAGAAGAAGGCTCACGTTTCTGGAGGTGGGGGAAAAATAGGAAAATCCGGATGTCCATTTCATGTAGACCCAAAGTGACTTACTCTCTCACTTTGTACCTCCCTGCAGGCTGGAGGTGGGTGTCTGCCCCTCACCCTTGCTTCCCCTTGTGTGCCAGGGGACTTAGACAGTTTGTGTCAGTGCTCTCCCTGGCTATCAATCAGACCTGCATTTTCTTTTCTTTTTTCTTTCTTTTTTAAGGAACTGGGGATTGAACTCAGGTCCTTGTGCTTGCCAGGCAGGTGCTTATTCTACTGAGCTCTCTCCCGGGCCCCAGACTTGCATTTTCCACTCCATCATGAGTGAAGCCAGATGGGCAGTGTCGTGCCCCTCCCCCACTCCCTCTACTTCTGATATTGTTGCCTTTTTGAAGAACAGAGGGGTACCTGGCATGGATGAGACCTGAAGGGAGAGATTGGTGCTCCTTATTTGCATACCCAACATGTACAGCAAGCTTTTAGTCCTATCCCTCCCCGGAAATGGGCCTACAAGTTGCCATATAAGTAGGATAAAAAAAAAAAGGAAATGGAGAAATCCACGGCTTGTCCAGATTCCTCTTGACCCCTCAGCTGTAACATTTTGGGGCTGGGGAGATGGCTCAGTGGAAAAGGTGCATCCTTGGCAAGCTCAGGGGTCGGAGTTCAATCCCTGGTTCTGCCAAAAGAAAAAAGAAAAGGAAATGGCTTGGAATTTAGTCTAGGAGGGCTCCTTCTCCAGTAATGACCTCTGTTGCACTGCAGTACAGGCTTTCTTAAACGCTTGCTCTTGTTTTCCTATAAACCTGTTTTGATTTATTTTTCAGTTAGAAGGTGCTCCAAAAGTCCTCTGAGTCTGTATTCCAAGTATTGTGGACAGAGTGGTCATTTTATTTTATTTTATTATTATTTTTTGAAACAGGGTCTCGCTGTGTAGTTTAGGCTGGCCTGGATTTACTACGTAGCCCAAGCTGGCCTTGCACTCATGGCGATCCTCCTGCCTCCATCTCCTGAGCACTGAGATTACAGGTGTGTGCCACCATGCCTGGCTAGAGCAGAGATTTAAAAAAAAAGACCAATGAACACTTAGAGCTGTTAACCCTGAAAAGCAGCAAGACTGGTACCCGGAGAACCAATCTACAGTGTCCCTCACAAGTGGGTATTAGACAGCAATGGCCAGCAGTGACACTGACACGGCCGGCTGTGTCAGCTGCTGGCACCCAGCATTACCTGGGATGACACCAGGATAGCTAGAAGAGCTGCACTTTGCCTGTTCATGATTTCTATCTGAACAAGGCAAAAACACCCTAGGCTGATCGGCAAGGTATTCACTGATGACTGTATAAATAAATACAGTGAGCTAAAACAAAGCTATAACAACAAAGGAATGAATGACTACGTGACTCTCAAAACTAATTTTTCAAATAAAAGAAAGCATACACGAGTAGTACATACCATATGATTTTATTTTAAAAAGAAACTTCTAGAAAATGCAAATATATCTATGGAGAAAGATCAATGGTTACTTGGAAACTGAGGGAGAGGAGAAGATGGAGAAGAATTCCTAAGAAATTTGGGGGCGAGGGTCACATTTCTTGTCTTGGTTTTGGAGACAGTTCCATGAGTGGCTAAACCTTGCCATCACACATTTCATATCTGTAGTTTATTATGTTCCCAGCTTTGATACAATTACCTAAAGACGCAGAAGCAGGCAAACAAATAATGTAATTAAAACGGACAAAGATTTGAACAGACATCTTATTAAAACGTAAATTAAAACCAAAATGTTTACATATTTATTAGAATGCCTAAAATAATAAGGAAAAAGAAAAGAAAAAGAAAGGAAGGAAGGGAGAGAGAGAAAGAAAGAAAGAAAGAAAGAGAAAACATGCACTTCAAAAACCAAATGCTGCTGGATGAAGCAACCAGAGCCCTCATGTTTTGATGATGGAGGTAAAAAACAGTTTGTGGGCTGGGGAGATGGCTCAGTAGAATAAGCACTTCTTTGGCAAGCGCAAGAAAAAAAGAAAAAAGAAAACAAACAAACAAAAACAGTTTGTAAAGTTAACCATATATTTACCAAATAACTCAGTTGTCTCATTACTGGATACTTTTATTCACATAATGAACCATACATAGATTACAGACCTAAATGGCATCTCAGAGTCTGTATAGTACCTGAAAGAAGCCATTTGTACAATGTTACACACTTATGGTTCTATTTATATAATGTCTAGGTCTGTTTTGTGTTGATATAGCAGAACACCCCAGACTGGGTAATGTACAACTCCAATAAGTCTCTTTCTTTCAGTTGTGGATGTTGGGAGGTCCAATATTGGTGTCACAACACCTGGTGAAGGCCTTGCTGTGCTAGGCATGGTTGAGGCTGAGAGGGTGAGAGAGAGCAAGCCCCTTAATAGTAGGCACTGGCCTACCCTAGGGCTAAGCCCTAAATCCATGAGGACCACCCCAACACAGCTGCTTTGCAGGTTAAGCTGTTGACACTTGCTCTTGGAGGGACTCATTCAGATCATAGCCTCTGGCATTCTGGAGAACTGTAGGTGTAACAAGCAGACCAAAGGTTGTTTATTTATGGTAGGAAGAGAGTCTGACTCAAAGGGGGAAGTGTGGGAGTGGGAATTAATTAATTTATTTATTTTGTATAGGGTCTCCCTATGCAGTTTGGACTTGAACCACACAGTGATCCTCCTCTCTCAGCCTCCCCAGCGCTGGGGTTACAGGCATGTACTACCACGCTACTTTGGTAGCTGGCATTGTGTGCCTGGGGTTCTGGGACAAGCACGGCATGTGGTACTGGGGATTGAACCCCGGTCCTAATGCTTGCCAGGCAGGTGCTTAGACTGCAGAGCTATCTCCTCAGCCCTAAATTACTTTTCATCTTGATTGTGCTGGTAATCTAACATCTCTAGTATAGCTCAGAATTGTATACCACAAGGAGAGTCAATTTCTGTGGTTTTAAATTCAAAAAAATATTTATGGAATGAAGCTAAAACAGTGCCCAGCGGGAAATTTTTAGAGTGAAGTGCCCTTCTTAGAAGTGACGAAAGGCTGAGTTAACAAGCCTGGGAAGGGTTTCTCACCCTCAACCCACCTGACTCTGGGGCTGTCTCATCACAATGTCCAGCAGCAGCCTCAGAGCCATCCACGACTTGCCTCTAGCGTCCTCTCTTGGTTGCGAAAACTGAAAATATCTTCAGATTGTTTCACAGGGCCCAAAGTTGTCCCCAGTTGAGAGCTTGGGAGCTAGGTAAATATCCAACTTAACAATCTAAAAGTAACAAAAGTGATCTGACAAAGTAGGAGGCAGAAAATATTAAAAAGAGAGCAAATAAATACTCATGAAATAGAAATCTGACAGAAATCCCCAACTCGAAAAGATCTTTCTTTTTTTTTTTTTTTTTTTTTTCTCTTTTTGAGACAGGGTCTCACTATGCAGTTCAGGCTGGCCTTAAGCTCACGTTGTAGCTCAGGCTGGTCTCAAACTCACAATAATCCTCCTGCCTCAGCCTCCCAAGTGCTGGGATTACAGGCTTGTGCCACCATGCCTGGCTAAGCCCAAAGATGTTTCTTTGAGAAAACTAACCAAATGTAAAAGTCTCTGGTGAGATTGACCAAGCAAAAAAAGAACGAAGGCAGACAAGATGATGTGAGGAAGGAAAAGGGACGTTCACAGATGCCACAAGATTTAAAAGATGGTAGAATGAAGAACTTTATGCTACTACTTTGGAGAACTTAAGTGGAATGGAAACATTTCCAGAGAAGTATAAACTATAAAATTGAATCGAGAAGAAATCTAAAATTTGCACAGTACGATAGTTACTAAGTAAATGGCGTTGTTTTAAGATACATCATAAAGAAGACAATAGAGCCCCCAAGTTACTATTATTGTTGTTTATGTGTGTTTCTGGGGACCGTGCACCTGCCAGGCTGTGCTTATGCTGCTGAGCTCTCTCCCCAGCCCACCTTCCAGATTATTTTACTAGTGACTTCTACCAAATATTCAGCAAATCAGTGTTTGGGGGCTGACACAAACAATTCTATAAAAGAGCATGAGGTATATCCTCATTTACCCAACCCATTTTGTAAGCCTCGAGTAATCTTGATACTAAATCCTGACAAAAGTGTGAGAAAGGAAACCCATAGATGAATCTCAGTCAAGAATCCACACAGGTTAGCACTTCCTTCCATCCCTCTGTCGTCTGGGTTCCAGGCCACCGAAATGGGCAAGTTCATGCAACTGGGGGGAGAAGTGCTGGTCCTGGTCAGATGCTTCTCCACATACAAAGAAGAACATTGACACAGCCACTTCCAGTGGTACCTATAGCCATGCCCAGATGCCTGGAATTGACCCGATATCCTTGCAGAGTGATAGCTGCCATGGGCAAGAAGAAAATTGCCAAGAGGTCAAAGATCAAGTCTTCTGTGAAGGTTCATAATTAATGTTACTTCATGCCCACAAGGTACTCTGTGGACCTCCCCTTGGGTCAGACCGGTCAACAAGGATGTTTTCAGAGATGTGGCCCCTCAAGCCCAAGGCCTGCTGGGAGGCAGTGTCAACTTTAAGGAGAGACATAGGCTAGACAAGAACAAGTGGCTCTTCCAGAAACTTCCTTTTTAAATGTTTTTTGTTTCCATCTGTAAAAATTAAAAAAAGAAAGAATGTAAACACAGCGTTCTTAACCAAATATGGCTAAACAAATCCTGCAATAGAGAGAAATACTATTTCATGAGCTAATTTGCCCAAGGCATATAAAATGGGTAAACACCAAAGTATATGAATGTGATTCTCTATATGAGTAAGGTAAAGAACAAAAATGATATGATTGTTTTAATAGATATAAACATTTAATACAATTCAACACCCATGTACGATTTTTAAAAAGCCCTTGCAATTCATAGAGAACAATATCTTCACCTGATAAAGTTCAGCTACCAAAAACTTCTGCCAAATATCATATTTAAAGGTGAAGCTTTCTAAATATTCCCTCTAAGATAAGAAGGAAATCAGGCCTTAGCGTTGCTTCCACTATGTCTTTTCAACACTGTGGTAAAGGTCCCAGTCAGTGGAGTAAGGCAAATATCATATATGGTTAAAAAAAAAAAAAAAAGAAAGAAAGAAATTAAGATTGGGCTGAAGAATTCATTATTTTGAGAAGAGAGCTTATAAATATAGAAGCCTCCACAGAATACAGATATATATTACTAGAATTAATGAAATGACTCTGAACATAAAATTATTACAGAAAAGTTAATTACATGTTCAACATCAATGGTGAACAGTTAAAACTGTGCTTAAAATAGACACTATTACACTACCCCTAATAAAATAAAATACCTAGGAATAAATTTAAACATGTGTGCTGGAATTTTATGGGGAAAATGCACACTACTGAAAATACTACTGGAAAATACACAGCTACTGAGCACATGTACAAGGATCAAGTATTGAGATATTAACTTTATGGATTGGACAGTCATAATGTACAATATCTGTTCTCCCAGACTGATCTATAGATTCAGTGTAATCTTCTAGAAATTCTCTGTTGTGGTACTGGGAATTGAGCCTAGGCAGGGCTTTCATACTGAACTACATTTCCAGATCTTTTAATTATTATTTTTTTAAAATTTGAGACAGAGTCTCACTAAGTCTCTAAAGTGTACAGTGTCTTAGTCAGGTTTCACTAGAGGAACAGGTAGAACACAAGATGTGCCAGCCACAGAGTCGGATGAGGCAGGGAGCCCTGAGAGTCTGCACATTGCTGACTGAAGGATTCAGTCCCCAGGTTGTATACTCCCTGCAGTGTTCCATCTCTAATGGTCTCTAAGGGTCTCTAATAAGAGTCTCTAATGGTTGGTCATGGGGTCTGCAACAGAAGACTGAAGAATCTGCGACGGAAAGCTGAAGGATCCAATCTGGAGGCTGAAAAATCTGTGCTGGAAGCCAGGAGATGAAGTCCAAGTGCAACTGAGGAAGCGGAATGCAGAATTCTTCTTCAACCCCTTTTTGTGCTAGATTACCCTGGGGCGGGGCCCTCACAGCCCAGAGTGTGGAACTGCCAGGCAGTGCAGCCCAATGCACACAATATATTGACCACTGCAGCAGGTTAGGCTCAAACTTGGGACCTCCCCCCCCGCCTGTGTGTCCCCATCATAGAATTCTGGTATCATTGGCCTGTGCCACCATGCCTCGCTTAGACAGACTTGTTTTTGAAGGATCATGACAAACTTACTGAAAATATAAGGGTTAAGGAATAAGAATAGCCAAAATATATGGAAAAAGAGTAACTGGGAATAGAAATCTTTTTTTTTTTTTTTTTTTCCATTCCATTAAAGTTACTTTACTACTTAATGCAAAATCCATTTTACTTGTGTGTAACACTATGCACAATGATCATGAATGGCTGCAAGAGAAATATACAGTATTTAGAACATTCTAAAGGTTTTGTGAGCCGGGCGTGGTGGCGCATGCCTGTAATCCCAGCACTAGAGAGGCTGAGGCAGGAGGATTGTTGTGAGTTTGAGACCAGCCTGAGCTACAAAGTGAGCTTAAGGCCAGCCTGAACTGCACAGTGAGACCCTGTCTCAAAAAAGACAAAAAAAAAAAAAATAAATAAAAAATAAAGGTTTTGTGGAGGCTGCTGCAAAGCAAAGAATTTGAAGTAAACAATTGTACAAAAATAAAAAACCAGGTTGTTTGCTCCAAATTCCTGGTTTAATAAGGACTTGTTTATTTTGAGAAAAAAGATCCCAAACATCAGGCGTTCACAAAAAATAACCCACAGTATCAACTTTAGAAAACAAAGACTATTACACTAATTTTTCTAGAGGATGCAT
>PVKA01036405.1:0-21823 GCA_004027165.1 Ctenomys sociabilis
GAAGGAAGGAAGGAAGGAAGGAAGGAAGGAAGGAAGGAAGGAAGGAAGGAAGGAAGGAAGGAAGGAAGGAAAGAAAGAGGTGCAGGTCTGGGAGTGGCCCAGGAGAGCCAGCCATTTGTCCATCTTAGGAAGGCCTGGCTCACCAGGATCCCTTCATTAGCATGGTCCAGCAGCTTCCTCCCAAGTGTGCAGGGTGATGAGGCCTGGAATGTCATCACTGAGGATGGGCCTCTTCCTTTTCAGACATTGTGTTTTTCTCACAGAGGTGAGAAAGAGTTTATGTCCTACACATAGACTACAGCACGTAGTGCAAAAGGATTAACACAGTTATTGCTGGTCTTCTCAGTACACTTCTGGTTGTTAACCTTTTCTTTTTTAACAATTCTAGGGCCATGATACAACTGCAGCTGCAATAAACTGGTCCTTATACCTGTTGGGTTCTTATCCAGAAATCCAGAGAAAAGTGGACAATGAATTGGATGAAGTGTTTGGTATGTCTGACCCCTTCACTGATGAGAGTTAGATCCTAAGTGCACCAAAGCCAACTTATTCCTGCTCATTCAGGACATGCAGCAGGACCTGCTCTAAGGACATTGTCCAAGATAGGAAGGCTCCTGTAGAGTCCCTTCCAGGGCCTGTCTCCTCTGCAAGGCCCTACCCATTCCATTGCAAGCATTCATTGAGCTGCTGATACCTGACTGCCGTGGGCTGGGGAGACATTGTGTTTTGCTGACAGAGGTGAGAAACAGTTTATGTCCTTTACATAGACTACAGCTGTCAAATGTGCAGGTAGTGCAAAAGAATTAGCGCAGTCACAGACGTGTTAACTATGTGACAGATCTGCACAGATGCAGGGGACTGAGCTCATGGAGCCAGCTGCTTAGTGAATAAAATTGGCACCTATACATAAAGCTCCTCTTCATGGGCTGTGTCCTTGCATGACATAAAGAAGGGAACACAGAGGAGCAGGTGGAGCTGCTAGAAGGAACACTATTGCATGTAGGACTGTATCTAAACACAAATGGCGAAAGGAGGCATCATACTCATCCTCAAAGCACCAAGAAAGGAGAAGTGGGGATCAATGTTGTACTAATTTCCTATGGCAGCCATAACAAATTCCAAAAATGAGAAGACTTAACAAAAATACATTCTCTCATTATTTTTGGACAGTAGAAATACAAAATCAGTATTACCAAACTTAAATCAACATGTTTCCCAGGAAAAATAATATTTTCATTCCGGAAAAAAAATCACTCCTTGCTGCTAATATCCCTTAGCTTATGATTATATTATTAAAACCTAAAACCTCTACTTATGGGTACCTAGCATCCATCACCTTCTCTTCGTGTGTGTGTGTGTGTGTGTGTGTATTAAGGATGCCACATTTTAATTTCCTTAATTTAATCACTTCTGTGAAGTCCCTTTTTCCCCCCAAATAAGATAATCACAGGTCCCATGAATCAAGACTTGATAATTGGGGGTCCACTATCAGTCTACCACAAGATTCTAACATCAATTTTATCCTTTTAAAAAAATCACATGTCACATGGTTCTCCATCCCCAAAAGACAAAAAGAAAAACAGTTGGTTTAGCTTACCAGAATGTGGTATCTGATGCAGTGGCATAGAGATGAGAAGTGAGAAGGGAAAACAGTGGAAGAGAAAAATCATTCTAGAAAGAGGAGCCAATGGAACCATAGCATCAAAGTGGGAAGCTTTCTGATGTGCAGAGAATTACAAATAGTGAGAAACAGCTAGAGCTCAGGACACTTGGAACAATGTAGAATTCAGAGACCAAGTTGGAAAGACAGGCTTGTGAGTAGATGGTGTGAACCCTGGGATTTTCTATCAAGAAGTAAGACCTTTACAGAGTGGAGTTATCTAAACTTGAGCTTCACTTCTGCTGTCACTTTATTCTCCATGTCAGTTTTCCTTTCTCTCAGGGTACCTCAGGGTGTGTAAGTTCAGTCTTCTAAAAACTCACAAGGTATTTGAAGTGGGTCACATTTTCTACATACTCTACAATTTGTTTCTCATTGCCATGTTATAAAAGCTTTTAATTTTGCATAATTACTAACACAATCATCATTGCTAGAATCTTAGTTCAGTGGCTTGTCATTTTTGTATTTATTATACTCTTTTTCTCATATATTATTTCTGAAGTTAGTTTCAAATTTTTGAATGACTAATCTTTGATTATTGAATTGTATGTCTTCCTTGTATTTTAATTGAGGTAAATGTTACATAATGTAAAATTAATCATTTTAAAATCCAAAAATTTAACAACATTTAGAACATTCACAATGTGTTTGTCATCACTAATTCTAAAATATTCTCAGTGCCCCAATGGGAAACCCTTTACCATAAAATAACCTTCATTTTGGTCATCACCAATTTGTTTGCTGTCTTTATAAATAGAGTCATAAAATATGTGACCTTTTGTGCTTGATTTATTAATTAGCACATTTTCTCATTTTATTTTGATTGTGAATAATATTAGGAGTTCTAACTTTACCTGAAGATATTTAATATTTGATGTTTTGAGTGATATATTCTTTTTCTGTGCCTTCATCACCCCCCTCAACTGCAGAGTTCTTTTATTGTCATTTTATACATTTTCTTTAATCAGGGAAATCTGATCATCCTGTGACCTTGGAAGACCTGAAGAAACTTAAATATCTAGACTGTGTCATTAAGGAGACCCTTCGCATTTTTCCTCCTGTTCCTTTATTTGCCCGGTGTCTTAATGAAGACTGTGAAGTGGGTATGTGTTCTACAGTTAGAATGACTGGGAGAGTGGCTTTTATCAACAATGTCTGTCTTGTTCTATGAATATAACATGATGCTTGCTTCTTGCCAGCTGGTTACAAAATTGTGAAGGGCACTCAAGCAGTCATCCTTCCCTATGCCTTGCATAGGGATCCAAGGTACTTCCCCAATCCTGAAGAATTCCAGCCAGAGCGGTTCTTTCCAGAGAACTCACAAGGACGCCATCCCTACTCCTATGTGCCCTTCTCTGCTGGACCTAGAAACTGTATAGGTTTGTATCCACGGGAATGGGTTCCACCTCTCAGCCCATATGGTAGGAGCTTTCCTGCAAGAAGCTCTTTAAGATATGATGTGGCACTACCTGGGGATAGCTGTCTTAACAATACTGGTTCCCTTTTACCTCCAGTTTAGAGTTTTAAAATATTACTGTCAGAAAGTATAAGGGTTTCCTAGGGCTAGCCTTGTGGAGTACTTCAGGTGGGGTAGTTTAAACAATAGAAACAAATTGTTTCAGTTTTGGAAGATAAAGTGTCCACAACACTGCTTCTTTGGAGGCTTTGTGCTTTGGCTCAGTTGGCCACCTTCCCCTACATCCCACCTCTGAGTCTCTTCTTGGTCTTGGTGTGTGTGTCTGCTGTGTGTGGATAGGGTCCACCCTGATGCCTCACTTAAGCTTAATTAAGTTTAGCTGTTTAATAGTATCTCTTTTTTTTTTGTTAATGAGTGTTGAATTTAGATAGTGTTAAAGTTTATCCTTGGCCCTTTTTATTTTTTGAAACAGGGCTTGCTAAGTTGCCCAGGCTGGCCATGAGTTTGTGTTCTTCCTATCTCATTCTCTAGAGCTGCAGAGCAGTGAGAATTACAATCACCACTATCTCTGATCATCAGTTACCTTAGAGACCCTATCACCAGTATAATCAAAGTATAAAACACAAGGGATCAGAACATCTGCATAGGAATTTTGGATGGGGACAAAATTGAATGTACTCAGTTTCATAAAATACTCAGTATCATGGTAGTCTTTAAGAGTTGTTGATTTGGGAGTAAGGTGCAATGTAATTTATTGTGATAAGACTATGTGGCCAACTATGTTTAACCTAATCTGTGTGTGGGGTTTTAAAAACTGCATTTTTGCAAAGCCAAAATAAAGTGTGCTTGCCATCTGGCTAGTTGAATTGTTTAAGCAAAATGAGTGCGCATACCCGTTGGTTATGAGCACTTGGCTTTAGCATCTGTGGCATCTTGAATTCATTCGTATGAGTGTGAACATTAGGAAAATGAGGCCCAGTTGAAATGAGTGAATCTGAAGCCAATTGGTAGCTCTATTGTAAATTAAAGAATGAAAAAAGGCACGATGTAAAGAATTGGTTCTTATCCCTTGATGAGCCCAGAATTCATCTGAGGTACAGACATCCCTTATGTCTTCCAGGAAATGGTTCCAGAACCTTCTGCACATACCAAACTTTGTTAAAAAATACTCAAGTGTATTTGCTGTAGTATTTCCTTGGAACCTACACAGAACCTCTAATATACTTTGAATCATCTCTATATTACATACAATACTTAAAATAATGTAAATGTTAACAATACCTAAAATAATACAAATAATTAACAATTGTTATATTGTGCAGTTTTGGGAAAAATGAAAAAATTCTATTCAGTATTGATGGACATTTTATAAATATTTTCTTTCTAACGTTGACTGAATCCCAAGAGGTGGAACATGTGATACTGAGGACTGTTGTCCTGCTAAAATACAAAGTCTTTGCTCACTGCAAAATTATTCAGACCTACAGCATTGAACAGAAAATGATACTCAAAAACCTTCATCTTGTGGGTCAGCCAGACAGCTCAGCAGACTAAAGTGCCTGCTGAGACAGACACAGGGTCTGGGGTTCATCCCCTGCCTACCATCCGGCACCAGGGTGATTGAGACTGGGCATAGTGGTGCACACTTGTAATCCCAGCACTTGGGAGATGAAAAACAGGAGGATCACTATGAGTCTGATCTGCGTAATGAGACCCTGTGGACACTGTACTAAATACAAAACAAAACCGACCCACAATAGCAACAAAACCCTTCATGTTTAGCAAGCATTTTGAGTGATTATGATTCTCTTAGGGCCTACATAAAAGCACAGAGTAGCTTTTTCCTATAATAGGGCCTCTAATTCTCTCATTTAAGTTGTGCCTATAATTAAAGTTAGAGTGTTTGCATTTTTTTTTTGAAGGTCAAAAGTTTGCTGTGATGGAGGAAAAAACCATTCTTTCCTATATCCTGAGACGGTTTTGGGTAGAATCCAACCAAAAAAGAGAAGAACTGGGCCTCTCTGGAGAGTTGATTCTTCGACCAAATAATGGCATTTGGATCACACTAAAGAGGAGAAATGCAGATGGATCCAAACTGTGTGCACCAACTTTGCCCTGATCATGAAAAGACCTTTGGAGAAGAAAAGTTTGAAATTGGGGTTTTTAAATCATGAGTTCAATATTCTGAATCACCAGGCCTAATACTTTGTTGCTTCTTTTGATCTTGGGATCCGGTCTATGAATCAAAGTGTCTTATTTTTATGACCACCATAGATGTTTCGTTAAGCCTCGTCTTGACCTCAGAGTTAGCTGAGTCAGAACTACACTAAACCTATAACAAGTGTCTTAAAAGAAGGATCTGCAGGCCAATTCAATGGCATTTGATAAACTCAAAGAACATAGTTCAGTTGAAGCTTTGGAATATTTTACAATTATTATGGTTGACTCAGGAATATATACAGAGGGTGATCAAAATATACAGTGAATATTTAGTTAAAAGTATTAATCCTGTACACACTGACCATGATGTCCCCTACTTTCTTGGCTTCAGACACACTTATCCCATGTTGCCACTTTCTGAAGCAGTTCTTCTAGATGTGCTCTTTCAGGTCCTTATGAGTTTGATAAATAATACGAATATGTTACATATATATATATGGAAAAGCAGTCTCAGCACAACATCACTGTGGTCCTTGCCCACCTTATTTACCAGATCTGGTGCTGTGTGACTGCTGGATCAGCCCCCAAGTCAAAGTGACTATGGAAATGAACATTTTGAATTGATTTAGTACATTGCAGTTCTCAGAACGGGGTCACTAAAGATACTTGCAAATGAAAACTTACAGAACTGTGCCAGAAAGCAGCAACGATGGTGGAATATATGTGTTTGAAGAAAGGGTTTTGAAGGGGATTAACGACTACTATGTCTTTTTCTGCAGCAATTTTTCTTTTACAATTTAAGCAACGTGGTATATTTTTATCACAGCTCATATCACATAACTTGAAAATTGTCAGTAGTTAAGCACATTGTCTTAAGAGGTTTATGTTTTTAAAATGTATCAGGGTCATCATAATTATTGTGCAGTTTTAAGATTTTATTTGTATAGGAGGTCATTTAGAAATTCAATTCTGTTTCCCTTTTGACTACTCTTACTGTCTTCTTTTCTGTAGAAGAGTCTCCTCTTGAAAGAAACTCCTCTAGGTATTCTCCATTCTTTCACAGTACCTCAGAGTGTTAATTAAATTAAGAGCTGGAATGACCTCAGAACTCATCTGCTTGTATTCTCTTGTATTAGAATGAGGTATGGAATCAACAAGAAGGTAAATTTTTACCACAAGTTATGCTATCAGTTCCTAGATTAAGTAAAGATAAGAGGCCAGTAATCTAAGTATCTCTACTGCAATTCTGATATGCTTCCTACCACAATATGATATTGCTCCATGGAACTTGGGCCTATGAATAGATGTGTTCCTAGAACTCAGGATTTCTGCATTTGGCTCAGGCATACTTCTCTTGGAATTCTTCCATTCTTAATTCTTCCACCTTTAACACTTATCTGTATTCAGTAACCCAGTAATATTTCAGTTTAGCTCTGAAATTCCAATCAATTCCATCCATAGAACAAACCTGATCAAACAGATAACTTGTACACATTCCCTGAATTTTAATTTGTTATACAACATTTCTACTTACTAAATTTTTTCGAAAAAAAACTTTGAGTAAGTAACTTTAAGAAAATAATTTGCTTTTTCCAATTTTCCCAAGGCACTAGCCTATAGAAGAAACAAACTAGGAGGGTAAAATACATGTCATTTGATAGCAAAGGAAGAGGTGACAAAACTAGAGCCATCTGACAGTTATCTTGGGGCTTGAGGGTCACAGCAGCAGCAACACTGATGAACTCTCTGAAAACTTTTGTACACAAGAGTCCCTAGTTGAAGAGAAAACACCAAGGAAGTGCACGGTACACCTGGGGATGGTTCTCATAAAATGTTAGCCATCTGGAAAATAGATGTGTGCAGCAAATATCATTTCTACCTACATTTAGGGTAATACAAGTTTTTTTCATGGAAGATCTCAATTTATGCACTTCTATTTAGCCCTTTTTGAATTTTTAGTGAATGTACATTATGCATTAAATTAAATTTACAAAAAACTTTGTTTGCTATTTAATATTCATTTAACCCAAGAATGATCTATTATTCATATTTTAATTCACTTACACTCTGTCAGAGTTGGAACTGGAAAATATGTCATGCTCTATATTATCAAATATCTGTATCCTAATCATTTATCTTACTCCCACTTGAAAGAGCTGTCTCAAGGAAAATAAACTACATTTCAGAATTGGGTACTGTTTTGTTCTAATAATGTGTGTCAGCTTGAAATGCAACTTTAAAAGGTAGATCAGTGGAAGCTCACTGGTGATGAAGAAAACACATTGGAGTTGAACCACCAATGACACTCAGACCATCTGATAACATTTTTATATCTTTTTTTTTTTTTTTTTTTTTTTTTTTTCAGATCCAAGGGTTGAACTCAGGCCCTTGCGCTTGTCAGGGAAGAGCTTATTCCACTGAGCCATCTCCCGGGCCCTTGATAATATGTTTTTGTGCCTTTGTCACAAATTACATATTTTCCTTACTCTGAGGAATAAAGAAGTAGAATACTTTGGCTTTCATCTGACAGCAGAAATTGAAATTACGTAAAACCACTTGGGTGGTTTAATCAGAAGTGATTAAGTAGTTGCAACCCATGAGTTTAGAATCTCAGAATCCCACCAGGTGATATACTGTTTAGAATCTCAGAATCTCACTAGGTGATATACTGTTGAGCTGGCAGGATACCCACTGTCATGGTCAAGTCAAAGGGGGTCCAATATGGTAGATGACAGATTGTGATGTAGCCATTACCATGTCAGAGTACAAGACAATACTCACATTTAACCGGGATGCAGACGTAAGAAAATCTGCAGCTCTACCAGTACTATAAAGGTACTACAGCATAATGTCAAACGCACTTACTGTTTTTTTTTTTTTTTTTTTTTTTAACATTATTCTAGTTCTTGGGTTAGATGTACAGCTCTGTGGTAGAACTGCTTACCAAGCATGCGTGATATCCTCAGTTTGATCCTAAGCACTGCAACAAACACAAAAAAGTTACTGTAAAATAATATATTCTGCCATGCTACCATGTATGCTTATGGTGGCCTCATGCAAGTCAAGCTTACCCCAGCAGCTGGTCACATCATTTGCCCTTGTGCTTGATTTAATCTCATATTATTTTATTTTATTTTTAACTTTTTAAAAATTAATTTTATTGAGAAAGAAATAGCAATGAGACAGTTTCAAAACAGGTTAGTAGGATAGTTACAATGATTAATACATATTGTTGTCTTCATAGTAGTTATTTATAGTACAAGATACAGACATGCTATTGTGTCTAAATACCATTAGTATAAATCTTTCTTATTGAATTAAGAGAAAGTAGATGTATATCTATCCTAAATATTTTGTATATACATATATTTTTTTTTTACTACAAAATGGCTCTTCATTTGTATCCCCCTTTTCTGTTTGGTTTTGTCAGAAATGGGTATCTGTTCCATGTTATGTCTAGGGCATCTGATATTCAGACAGACAGTGATGTTGAGCTCAACTGCCTACGTTCTAGGGTAATAATACCATAAAGCTTCTATTCTGGAGGGTTAATAACTTAAGTTTGCTGACCAAAAAGAGAAGGGCTATAAGGATAGCCAACGTTTTGGCCCTAGGCCTTGAAGGTCAGTAAGGACTCAGGACACAAGAGAACCTGTACTGTAACATCCTGTAACTCAGTGGTGCCTAAGGAGAGTCACCTGAAGACAAAACATTCTCTCAGGCTTTCACAGAGAGCAAATTGGTAAAGCAACAGCCGTGACTCATCCAGAAGGCTGACACTGACAAAAGATCTATAAATACCTGTACAGGGTTTCAGGGTAAATCCTGAGGGAATCTCATTATTTTATTCATCATACCCCATGAAAAAAATAGACCACACACACACACACACACACACACACACACACACACACACACACATATCATTTAGCCTAGGTTTGAGTATCCTATACTATTTAGGTGTGGATAAGCACACTTTATGATAAAAATCACCTAACATGTCTCATACTATATCCCTATCATTGACACATAACTATATAGCTTAAAAATACATGTCTTAGCCAGGTAATGAATATCTAGCCAGAATATTCAGCCCAGAAAGAAATTTCTTCTTTTCTTAGACTATACTGTACTTTTAAGCCATCATTCATTTCTCTCTTCAGCCAATGCCAGCTTTTAGGTTTTATATTGATGAATAAATAATAAGACTTTTCAGTTATTCAGGTACAATTAAGTGTTTTCGTATGGTCATATTATCGTAGAACTCTGATTGTGCTTCCAGTTTTTCAGCCTTCTGTTCCTTAATTGTTAGTGCCATCAGTAATATTTGATGTAGTAACCAATAATGTTTAGCCTTTTTCCCAAAATGATGTTGTTTTTGAAAGTCATTGACTGCAGTGCCTCACAGTGGTGCAGTTGGATGGAACCTCAGGAAGACATCTGCTCCCACCAAAGGACACTCTCCCATCCAAAGCCCCAAGTCTCAGCCTTTCTCCACAGATTCAGCCTCCAGACCAATGATAACTCATAGTTCAGCCCTTCCCTGTAACTCCAGGCTCCAGACTGGAACCTGCACTCCCCAGTGACAGGCTACAACCAGGATTCAAACTAGTCCTTGCAGCCTGGGGTGTCAATAGTCCCAGGGCCCAGCCCTGCCTCTGGAGACTTGGTACTTGTCCAACCCCTGAGGACTGAGGCTCCTGTTCCCCAGAAGAGACCCAAAGACCAGATCAGACTCATAAGACCAATAATTGAAGCTGGTACTCTCAGAATCAGAGAACAGGCCT
This sequence comes from Ctenomys sociabilis, assembly GCA_004027165.1. NCBI lineage: Eukaryota > Metazoa > Chordata > Mammalia > Rodentia > Ctenomyidae > Ctenomys > Ctenomys sociabilis. The sequence continues at coordinate 10,025 of PVKA01036405.1, forward strand.
ATTCCAGAATTAGAAGGGCCTATGCCATGGATCAAGTCTCCAAGTCTGTCCTTTAGGTCCTAGTGTGGGTGGACAGATATTTATTAAAGGCCACAAAATTTCAATGAGACAAATGATAATTTCTGACAGCTATTGTGTGGCTTGATAATCATTGTTAATCATAATGCTCTGTAGTCTTAAAATTGCAGGGGAAACAACTTTTAAATATTCTTACCACCAGAAAAATTGTGTTTGTGAGGTGACAGATTTCTTAAATTGCTTGATTTAATCACTGCAGATTTATTTGAAAACTATAACTATGTGCTATTTTTGTTTTCCAACTTCAAAAATTCCCTAAAGCATTATATTGCTACAAATAGTTTGAATAACAGTGTAGGGATCAGTTGATCTTACTGCGAACCATTCTACCCAGGGAGACTCAGTAGCAGGAATGAGAAAGATAGACAAGAAGACAAAAGTTGTGCTTGGTGGTCGCTAGTCCACCTGATGGGCAAGACTAACAATGCACAACCATCCTTTATTTATTTATACTTTTGCAAAGTTTGTAACCCATGACACAAGGTTGCCTACTGACCAATAGCCAACCTTATCCAGACAGGATGTTTATCTCAGGAGTGAGGTAGCTTGTTTGCTTTAGGCACTGAGGCCCAGTCCCACTTACACATATTTGATCAATTTCTTAGCTTCCTACCCACTTCCAACAATCACAACAGAAACCTCAAAAGAACACTCCATAGAGATAGGGCCAGTTAAACTGTTACTCTGGTGATCACTTTCAGTCCATCTAAGGTAAGCAATTCACAATGGCTTAAAGAATAATTGTGACCCGCATGTGCGAATTAATGGTTCACACTTGTGAGTAAAGGAACCACCTTTCCTTAATCTGTTTTTTTAAACATTTAATTTGTTATTCAATTTAATTACTTATTATCTGTCATTCAATAACTTCTTACCAAATACTATTTAGAGCTGGAGGGGAAAAGAGCAAAGAAATAAGTCCAAGTTCTGACAGAAGATGCTAAAGACGATGAGCAAGAGGAAATTGTAGAAATTTAAATTTAATTCCAGGTGCTCATAAAGGCTATGAAGAAATGAAGCCAGGTAAAGAGAGGGCTGGATGGAGAACATTTACAGATGTGATACCGAAGGGCGGCAGCTCTGAGGAGATGGTGACTGAGCAAAACAAGACTGGCTAGAGCAAGCATTTGGGTGTCTGGAACAAGAGTGGTGCAGTTGCAGGGGGGCACATGAAGAGAACCTGGGGCTGGAGAATTTGAGGACAAGAAAGTACTTTCCGAAAAAGAACCTGCCCCAGTCAGCTTCACGCAGTTCCTTCCAAATATTCAGCCTTTGGGGGATGCATGAGCCATGTCCACATTATTTTCTGGTTCTTGGACATAGTCCCCTTTAGGTCCTTGTCCCATGATCTGTTCTATCTCAGAGCCAGCACTGAAGCCGCTTCCTGTTGTTCAATCTCTCCCACTTTGAATCTCTGAGTTTTATCTAATTAGACTAGGTCCATCCAGACAGTTTTGATTAGCTCAAAGTTAACGGAGTAATAAAGACATTGGCAAGACTGCTTCTATCATGTAATAAGATCACAGCCAGACTTGATATTGATGGATATTCACAGTTTTGTGGATCAGAATGAGAAATGTAGGAGAACCTTTTAGAATTCTTTTCACCACTGCTTCTTTTCAACATAAATGACTTCGTTCTCATGAACCCACCAATGGATTTTTAGTTTTTATTTAACTGGTAGATTATAACTTCTCTTTTTTTTTTATTTTTCTGGTACAGGGTCTCACTGCACAGCTCAGACTCATAGTGATCTCCCTGTTTTCAGCCTTCCTAGTGCTGGAATTAGAGGCCTCCACCACCATGCCCAGGCTCAATGGCTCACTCAGTGCACCTGAGGGTGCAGCTGGCAGGCCATATAGTGCTGGGGATTGAACCCTGGTCCCTGAGCTTGCCTAAGCAGGTGTTTAGTCCTCTGAGCTACCTCGCCAGCCTGTAGACTATAACTTCTTAACTTCTGTTTCATTGCTAGAAAAATTCAAACTGAAGAAGTATTTTTCATTAAGTTAAAACTTGAATCTCTAGGGAGAGAACATTTGAGAGTTTTTACTCTGTGTGAAAGCATGCTACATTTTGTTCCCGTCGTTTTTCCTGTTAAGTCTGGTAGTAGACAAGAGCTAAAATTCAAGTTCTGTCACTACACAGAGAGAAGGGCTATGTTTTGCCAATTGCTCGAGTGCTCAGTAATATCCTGAATCTGAAAGGTAGCAAAGTGTGCATATAATGCATGTTATTTTATTGTAGTAGAAAATATCTGATTAGCAACACTGCCCTACATTTCTAAACAATATAGATCTGCATTCAGTAATAGACATCAAATATTTATGAATCAACTCTACACAAATCTAACTTATTAGTTAAGATGATATACTATAATTATGATGAGTAAAAACAGAAGCAATTTAGTAGGTGATTATGATATTTAAATAATTTTTAAAAGCACAGAAGGAAATAGCTAATTTGCATATCTAATGGGTAACTCTGAGACTGATGGTTAGAAGCTGCAAGGAGGTATATTTCAATACATGGGAAATGTTTCTTTAAAATATAAAAATAAAATAGAGCTTCCTGAGCATTAGGAGGCTTCCTAGAAAATCAGTGCATTTTCCCCTTGCTTTAGACAGAGAATGCTATGTCAGAAGTGCTCTACAGCTAATTTGTATCAACTTTATCTGCAAAAGTCCAGATAGTAAATCTTTTTGCCAGTTGTGGGCCATCTGATCTTTGTTGCAACATCTTCATTTTGTAGGTAGAGGGAGAAAGCAAGCATAGCCAATGCATGAGCGAATGGACGTGTGACAACCAACTGTTTATAGAAACAGTATAAAGTGAAGGAACAACTGGGATAAGGGAAAAGAGAAAAGAAAAAAGAAAGAAAGGGAAAGGAAATGTATATTTATATACACCCAAGATAGCTTGGATAATTGGTGCTGCTGATTTCTGATGGTCTATTTAAAGGAGTTGTTAATGATTAATTTTTTCTCTTTTTCAAATTTTTATGTTTTTTGACCAATTATATAGGCTTTTATCCAGGAATCTGAACAACTAATTTGAAGACAATAATATTCAGTTAAATGTTGTATTGTTGCTTTTTTTTAACTATTTTTTGTATTTCCTTTAAAACCTACAACAACAAAAAGCAAAAACAAAACAACCTCCAGGCCAGATTTGGTCTGTAACCTGTAAGTTATCAACCCTGCTATGCCACACATTTCCTAAATTGGGTGGGGAAGACTTAATCATTAACCAAGCCCCTTAAAAATCTAAAATCTCAATGTTGCATGAATTTTTGGGGAAGAATACAGCAAAGCATAGATATCATTTTTTAAAAATGTACCTCTTGGAGGAACTATCCATGTCCACCTTTTCATTCAGGCATGTCTTAGGCAGTTGTAATAGAAAAAATTAGGTGGATTTAAGTTGCATCTCCTCAAATACATGAGAATGTTATAAACATGTTAAAAGTGAATTGAGTAATATTAAGATAATATAGATTTTCCAGAGTTAAAAAATGTTTATGCATTTCTATATCTGTTTAGATGTAAAGTCTATAAATAAAAATTATATATATATATATATATATACACACATATATGTATGTGTAGATACATTTACAGTGTGAAATAATTAATTACTACAACCATGCTATCTAACACAACCATTATCTCACATAGTCATCATTTGTGTATGATAAAAAAAAAAAAAACCCTATTCACTACAACTATGTTATGTGCAACTCAGGATGTTGACTATAGTCATAACACTTTTATACATTAAATTTCCCAATTTATTTACCCTGAAAATTGAAATTTTCCATCAATTCTGGACCATCATCTTCCCACCCCTCACCCCCATCCTGTGTTCTGGCAGCCACAATTCTTGTTGCTGCTGTGGCTTCAGCCCTTTAGGTTCTACATGCTAGTGTATCTACTGAAATCGTATAATGCCTGCACTTCATTCTGTTAGGATACTGGGCCTCCATTTATGTTGACAAAACAAAACACCTGAAGCAGAGTAATTCATCAAAGAAGAGATGAGTTTGGCCCACAGTTCTTGCAGCTGGAGGCTCTAAGCAGTGTAGAGGGAGAGTCGCACCTGTCACTTGGCAAGAGCCTCTGATGCATCCCAAGTGGTACAGAAGTGAAAAGAAGAGAAAAGATCACCAGCAGAAGGGACGCAGGTGTGAGGGAGGAAGCTGGAGAGGTTCAGGGAGACCTTGCCATAACAACCAATCAAGCAGGAAGTCCTGGCAGAGCAAGAATGAGTTCTCCAGAGCAAAAAGCACTGTGCTAAAGGCCCCATTACCTTGCACCAGCCTTTCTTCCTAGGTGTTCTCCACCTTGCAACATCAACATACCAAGTGCTCAGAGCATAAACGTTTTGGGTTCAATTAAATCCAAGGTATAGCATTTTAAAATTTTCATACTTTGAAACATTCTTGCAACCAGGGATAAATTTCACTCATTTATGTGTGTGTGTGTGTGTGTGTGTATGTATGTGTGTGTGTGTGTGTGTGTGTGTGTGTGTGTGTGTGTGTTATGCTGAATTTGGCTTTGTTTGGGATTTATTTTTCATTTATTCATCAGATATATTGACCTCTTCTCCCAAGGTTCTTGTCTGGCATTGGCACTGGAGCAATGGTTCTCCATAAAATGAATTGTGAAGTACTCTCTCATCTTCATCTTTCACAAAGAGTTTGAAGATTGATGTTCATTCTTCTTTTAACATTTAGCAGAATCCACTAGTAAAGACATGAGGGCCTAAATGCTTCTGAAAATTTTTGACTACTGTCTTGGTTTCTTATCTCTCATTGCTGGGACAAAGTATCCAACACCTACAATTAAGGAAGGCAAGATTTATTTAGCTCACAGTTTATGGAGGTTTTAGTCCATACTTGGTGGCTTCAGTACAGTGTGGCATGCCACGTGGGCAACAGTTCAAGTCTTGAACTTCATGAATCTGTACATTTATTTCCATCTTCACACTTAGGAATCACATTTGGGAAGTTTTCTGTCATTATTTTTCTAAATAAGCTTTTAAAAGACAAGTTTTTTGTGGGATATGGTTTCTGTTTTTTAAACTAGGAATTGAACTCAGGACCTTGCACTTGCCACACAGGTACTATTCAGCCCACCCAGTGATTCTGGGTAGGCCAGTTGGTAGGGACTAGAATCAGACTTGGAACTAGAGTCCTCAGGTAAGTTGCCCAATCCCAAGACCCACAACAGTGAGCCTGGTGCTGTGTCCATAGATGTACGCCTGGAGCCTTCATTGATTGGGGCCTCCAATATTCTCTGTGTGAGGACTAGTCTGAAGCTAACTGAGTCATATAGGGTTGACTTATATTGGGTTTGGATATGAGCTTGACTCTACAGTGGCCAGGTCAACATGGAGATCACATGTGGGGCAGTTAGAGTGGAAAGTCAACTTGATTGGCTTTGGGATTTGATTAAGGCAGTAGCAGAGCATAATTTTGTGATATCTGTGTGGGTTATGGAGGTGAGACCTCATGCCACCTTCTCTGACACTGCTTTGTTTTCTATTTACCATGAATTAAATAGCCTTGCTTCAGCACTTATTTCCATTATGACTCTGCCTCATAGCTAGCTGACACTGGACTGAATCCTCTGAATCTGTGAGCAAATTAAAACTCTTCTCCTTTAAGTTGTAGGTGTTCAGTATTGTGCCCGGAGATAGGACATGATATAGCTTAATATGTTGGTTTATGAGAATGAATCTGAACCTTAGTCTTCAGAAGTCATCTTGGGATTGGGGTCCACTGAGGGAGGCTTTCACACCTGGTCTAGAGTTTGGGTTGAAAAGGTCTAGTGTGGAGTTGTGGTAAGCCAAGCTTGGACTCAAGTCACAGGGTCCAGCCCAGGCCTGAAGTTCATGTACTGGGGAACCATTTTAGAGCCTGAAGTTTCAGAGGTCTGTGGCCCAACTCTGGGACCACAGAGATTGGAAGGCACACTACTGTGAGCTAGAGGCTGGGTTTTCAGGTTCTAGGTTGGAATGCAGATTTGCAGTGACAGGCCTGGTACTAGAATTTACTGGGGTAAGCCTGTTCCTGGCTTATTTGGCAATGGTCGTGTACAATCACTCTCTTTCCTTAATCCAAGAGAAGTCTCCATGTTGAGTTACCTAGGGAGAAGGTGATGTGGCTAAGGAGACACTATCTTTCCCTTAATCTTCCAGGTATCTGTTCCTATTTCTGTGGTCCAGCCAAGTGTGTTAGCCTCTTGCTGGGTTCCTTAGTTCTTGAAAACATGATTTTGTGTTAGGAGAGCTTTTCATATTGATATTTCTGCAAGTGTATGAATGCTGGAAACTTTTATTCTTGACATCATTCTGAAACAGTTAATATATTAAACAAATATGCACAGAAATAAGGCACTCATGGAATGTATTGACAGGACAAAAGGCTGAAACTATTGGCAGACAGCACAAGTCAATATTAGACCCAAGCAAATATTGCCTGCAGTGCCCTGGGACAGCTGGAAGACTGTTCATTTTTAAGTGGCAAGAGACACTCTCACCTCCTGAACCACAGAAACAATTGTGCTGTCAGGTAGCAAATTTCTATTATTCTGATTGCTTCTAAATACAATGTTTTGTTTTTAAGAATTGTTACTATATGAAGAATTTATTAGTTTGTGTTCTTTCTCTCAAGACAGTCTGGAAGGAATTGATGCTTCTGTATACGGGAATATTTAAGTACAAAATATTTAAATACAAAGGTAATATTTGACCGATTTAAAAATTTTAAATGCATTTGAATATTTTCATAGTGTTTTTGTATATAATGTTTCTTAGACTACTAGTATTATCACTTTTCACAGTGGTTATATTGTTTAAATCCTCAAGTTTTTATAACCTAAATTTTTTATCTTCATTTTCTTTCCAAAATTATTAGCGACAGAGGTGAAAAGTTAGTGATCAACAGAAAAATAGTCTAGAGCTCTAAATTAGTGTCTAGAGAAAGATTATAAAGTTTTCAAGTTCCTAAATTATTTTGACCAAAATAGATTATCCAAAAAATTCCTTATTCTGTGATTGTGTATTTTGAGATGAAATTCAGACACTCACAAGAATATTTATATTAAATTAAAGTTTATGTTAAATATATGTTAAATACATTCTAAATCTAGCAAAGTTATAAATGAGCTGTTTTCTTCCTTTCTTTCCTAGTATGTTCGCACTCAGCCGAGTAGCTGGCCTCTTTTGCTTATTTGGCACCGGACTGTGCGGTAAGTAGATCACCTCTCATGGGTAAATTAAGTGAAGTTCAACATCGCAAAAGGAAGCTTCTGAATTATGCAGCTTTTAGGAAGGAGGCAGAGCTGGATAATTCCTTTTATTGTCTCAGTTTCCTGTTTGGAGTCAAGAACTGAGCCCCAGGCATATTGCTTTAAACACACAGGTTCAAGGGTAGTGCCGAGAACTGACAATGTCTACAGAGCATGTTCACTAAGAGTCTATTGGAAGATGACCCCGCAAAGTGGACCCCGAAATAAGCAGTCACTTGCCTATTTTCATGATTAACACTTGAAAAACAAGCTTTGCTTGAAAATTAAAAAGAATCCTTGGCATTTTATGGTGTCTGGGTCCATTCCAAAGATCTGACAGGCACATGATACATGGTTTTACTCTAGGTCACTAGAGAAACATTTCAGAAATGCAGACAACTGGTATAAATTCAGCTCAGCACACCATCCCTTGGACATGCTAGGCAAATTATTTTCACCCAGATTCTTCATCTCTCTCCTTCCTCCATCTATGACACTGGTTTTTAAACAATTCTGCACCTTCATTTTCGTTAGTCATCTTAGAAATGGTACATTTTTCTATGAGCCACCACTAGGGGATCAGTTCTGAGTCTATTAATTTTTCTTTTTTAATTTTTTTTTAAAAAATTTGAGGTTATGAGCAGAATATATTTATTGGGAGAAAGAAGGCTCCTGTCTGAGAGAAGGACAGAAGGGGGGCCCAAGCAGGTTGTCCCCAGGAAGCTGTCTCTTCCAGGGACTTTTATAGAAGAAAACCATGTAGTAAGGTGGGTCTAGAGTGGTGGAAAACATTGGAACTCGCCTAGGTGGGCATGTGGTGGTACAAAACTATGGTCAACCAGTGAGATTACAAGCACCATTACTAGGTAAAATTAAATCCAGTACCAAACAGGGAAGCGAGTCACGTGGCAAGCGGGCATGATGATTTAAAATGGTCAAATCAAGGCTGTTTGCTTATCATACAGTCCTCTGACAGAAAAAAACAAAACAACCTGACCCCCGGATAAGGTTTAAATTTCCAGAGAAAAATGATTTTCTCAGGAGAAGGCTTTTAATCCTCCAAACACATCTTCCCTCCCCCTGTGCCCTCAAGCCTACCCATAAACGTTGCCATAATCATCTCTGTGTAAGAACCAGTGAACTTCTGAGCAGTGTAAACCAGTTTCTGTGGACTAATTCAACTTCTTTTTAGCAGAACAGAAAACAAAATCATAGTTATGCTGGGAAAGTTACAGGTGTAAGTAAACAGAAAATGACAAACTATATATTGCCTTAATCCCTAAAATGCAGAAAAAGTTATTTTAAAAATGTTTTGTTTAAAATAAAAAAAAGAAAAAAAATTAAAAAAGAGGGCCAGGGAGACAGCTTAGCAGCATAAGCGCCTGCCTGGCATGCACAAGGTCCCGAGTTTGATCCTGGGTGCCATAAAAAGGTGAATAAACAAATAAAACTGTTTCATTTGATCTTTTAATATTTTTCTATATCTATTTACTCATTTTCTGAAAGTTATAATAACCACAGATACTCTAGAACTGACTTTTGCCACCAATAGCTATCTTTAACCAAGTGCCTATAATTTTAGTGGCCTCTTTTCACAGTATTTTTGTATGTACCTTCTTACATACATATGAGATTATATTCGTAGATTAAAGTTTGGAAAATGAAAGTACTAACTACAAAGTTGTGAATAATTTTGAAGGTCTTATGACATATATCATTAAATTATCTTCCAGATGGGTTACTTTCTAGTTAGCTCTTCCCGCTAGCAAATGAGAGTTCTGTAAACAAGTGTATTTATAACAATGGCTTTAGTTTGACCAAAGGTAATAGGGTTCTGCTGCTCTATGGTTGACATATTCAGTTCAGCTTCCTGGAAGCAGTATGAATATTTATCTTTGGGAAACTGTGGTCTCCCACTTTGAGCCCATGTTCCAGTGAGTCTCCTGCTTTTGACACCAGAGTGGGAGCGTGGGCCCACTCCGACCTGACTCAGAAAGTGCACATATTTTGCTGGCACTGGACCAATCAGAGCCCACGCTTACAACTAGGTTTTTGCTTGGGCATCCAGAAATGGCTGCTTACTCTTTTCCAGTTGGAGTTAGAGTACAAGAGAATTAAAAAAAAAAAAAATTAAAAACATTACAAAACAGTTTTTCTATTAGTTTCTCTTAGTTTATTGAAAAGAAAGGTTTGTGGTAATATCCTTTGGAGAATTTATCATTCCCATATCTTGTACTCTGATTAAATACTTTGAATATTAAAAAAAGAGAGAGAGTACAGGGCCTGAGCTGCTGGTGCTTTCTACAATGGGGTAGGACCCTGGACAGAGCAAATGGATGCAGGTTCGGCACTGATGCTGTCTTTTGAGAACAGCATCTGGCTATTCCACAAGCCAGATTTACCATGGGCTTTTTGGCTTTGCATCAATGAATTTTATTTGTATTCAAGCCACTGTGAATTATATCTCTTATCATTTGTAACCAGAATTTGGTTAGTCTTTATTTTTTATACTAATCTTGTGAATAAAATCACATGTAGTTGTTTTAACTTTTATTATTCTTATCAGATTTTATTTACTATTTGGAGCTGCTTCCTCCAAATGAAAAACTACCTTTTCATATCTGTCATATAATTTTTCTAAGTTGGAATGCTTTTCTTCTCTTCTGATCATGTAACCTCTTAATGAGCTAAATAGCCTGGGCATGGACATAAAGGCCTATCTGAAAGCTGAAAGCTATGATCATTATGAGATTACTTATGTCACAGCACACTCCAAAACAAATCTCAAGCAAAGCTGTAATTGTCATCATCCTCATCCTCATCATCACCCATAATTTATGAGAATAAGAATTAACATTTACTAGGACTTTCTTCCCATTCAGCTGAGTCACATGGAAGCTCACAAAGATTCTTCTGCAGATGGGAATGCCCAGGCTACCACTGGTCCTGACTCGCACACTTACATGTGCATAGGGTGGGACTATGGTGCTCACTGATAGTTATGAATCCGCTGAAAACGCCAACTTCTAACAAACAAGTCTGTTGTGACATACTTTGTTACAAGGCCAACTACTCAGTGTTTTTACACATATGAAATTCAAGAATGCACAACTGGGAGCTTGTGTTCCCCAAAGCTTCCACCCTAAGAGATCTGTGCTTTTTCCAAATATAAATTTTACCCAAGAGGTGAGCATTTTGGCCTTACCACTGGGAGAAAGGCAGCCAGCTATGTTGGTTTTGAATCATTAAAATGTGATGCAGGGATGCAGGGCCAGAATCCCTAGAGCTCTAGAGTAGTTCAGAAAAAAACATTGAATCTTTACTGCTTACAAACTATCTGTTGCCTTAACTGCTCATTTTCTGAATGACTACATAAAAAAGAGACACTGTTTAAGTTGAAGCATGACCACTACATTAGGGGATGGACAAAGTTGTTACTGGAATATTGCATGGTTATGAACAGCTGATTGATAACATCGCACTGGTGTGCTGCCTGAGCTAGAGAACGTACTGAGAAGATTTTGAATTGGGTGTTTCAAGGTAAATCTAAATTCATACATTAAAGATCCTGGGACCTGCGCGAGGGGCGGCAGCTGCAGCAGCACGACTTCACCTCGCAGATCTTTTCTCTGGGCTATTGTCCAACTGGAGAGTGGCTTGCAGTAGGGATGGAGAACAGTAACGTGGAAGTTTTGCATGTCACCAAGCCAGACAAATACCAGTTGCATCTTCACGAGAGCTGTGTGCTGTCCCTCAAGTTTGCCCACTGTGGTAAATGGTTTGTGAGCACTGGAAAGGACAACCTTCTGAATGCCTGGAGGACACCTTATGGGGCCAGCATATTCCAGTCCAAAGAATCCTCATCGGTGCTTAGCTGTGACATCTCTGTGGATGACAAGTACATTGTCACTGGCTCTGGAGATAAGAAGGCCACAGTCTATGAAGTTATTTATTAAGGACAAATCTTCATGCAAGCTGGACTCCTCCTCCTCGTAGCACTTTGCGCTCTCATCTTTTGCGTTTTTCTTTTTCTGGTCACTCCCTACCCTTGCATCTAAAACTAAGGATTTCCAATACTCATTGCAGTTGTGGAGTTTAATTCCCCTCCTTAACCCCACTTCCTCTTTGCTGTTGAATTGTGAATACTCTTAAGAACCTGTGATACCAAATCTTCAGCTGGCTATTTGGAAGAACATGGAATAAGCATACTTAACAGTGAACGGAATCTTTAATTATGTATTATATTTGTAATATATTTATTTTGTTTAAAGAAGGCTTTCTAACAATGACTAAATAAAGCTGTCTGCTCCTGCATTGATAACGAAGGTGCGTTGTATTTGATACACTTCCCCGCCTTTTTTTGGTAAAGGAGGGGAAAGGAAGGTTTAAAATAATTGATTAAAAATGTCACTAAATGTAGACTATTGACTGT